>CAAKHD010005495.1:23979-39923 GCA_901007705.1 Fistularia tabacaria
ATTCATTTGAGACCCTAAAATTGCCCAGACTTGTGAATGAGATGTCACCCTGCGATCGACTGGTGACCGGGCCTGGGTGAATCCCTCCTCTCGCCCAATGGCAGCTGAAATCCAGCCCCCCCCACCCCCCCACCACCCCGACCCCGAGTGCAGGATAAGCGGTATAGATAATGAATGAATGAATGAAAAACTTTAGTCAGCGTTTTCAAAGCGACATACAAAGTAATTTATCGCTGCATTCAGCGGAGTTTCTCCTGTCAGCGGCCAGAACTGCTTGTCTGATTTCCATAACACTACAAATCATATGTCGGCCTCACAATGGGCTGTGGTTTTGTAATTGTAATGACAAGATTACAAAAATGTTGCCGGATCATTTTATGATTGATCCTGAATATAATGCTGTCGCTGTTTTCATTCTCTCAGCGCACCTCAAGAAATCTCAAAGAGTCACTGCTGACAAAGTGATTTAACTTCTCTTTAAAACTTGAACACAGCCATCGACCCGTAAAACTATTTTGCCCACGTGTTTGTTACCCCCGTGCACGAGGCTGTTGTCAGATGTGTCTGTCTGTCTGATGGCAGGATTACACAAAACACTCTTGAGTGAGTTTTTCCGCAATTTGGTGAGGGAACCCTTTAAATGTTTGAGGAGACCCATTTAACATTGGCCTCATTTCTCTCATGTACTCTGGAATCATCTTTGTGGCCTTTTTGGTCTATGCCGGTTTAAAGTTTTTATTAGTGTGAAGAAATGCAATTTCATGAATTAATACTAACTTTGGTTGTCATGTTTTAAAACAGAAAATACTGAGATAGATGCGGATCGTGTTTTTTCCTCCTCTGCAGTCTTTTACTGCACCCGTTTTCTTTTTGGGTGAAAATGATTCAAAAAAAAAAAAAAAAAAAAAAAAGATAGCGGAAAAAAAAAATCCTATTTTTTGTCAGTGTCCAGCTACTGCCACTGGTGCGGCTCCAGAATTTATTCTCTTGGTGGCCTTGCGGATTAGATTCTTGGCTGGAATTCTTCATCTGTGGGTGAGACTATTCAAACATAAACCAAGCTTTCCCACATTTGCATTCACTCGACTCAGATGAATCTGACTGATTATGATGTGTTTCGGTGCGTCCCTTCATCTGAACACAGCAGCTTCATACTGAACAGGCTGTTTTTTATTCACCTACTAGCATCTGCTGCACATACACTGCACTCTTCAGTCCCCAAATCCCTTTCCACAACATTTCACTCAAAACTTTATGCCCTCCTTACCAACTGGATTTTGAATGGTGCTGCAGGCTTATAGTGGCTGGATGTGAACTTCTAGGACAGATTTTCGGTTGAAAAAGATGGAGTGAACGTGACAGAGAGCAAGCAAGGGGTTAAGGCGTGGCAGACAGGAAAGCAGACAGACAGGCAAAGATCCAGGCGCAGGCGGTAAATCCAGTGGGAGCTTCACTGACAGTGGATGAAGGAAGCAGCTTTGTAGGCAGATGTAGCTCTGAGTGGAAAAAAGCAACATACCCAGTGGAAGTATGTGCAATGGCAGAGTCATGATTACAGCAGAATCCGGGTTGAGTTTCACATCACAACAATCATGTCAAACATTATCCGGGTTTCCGGTATTACTGCAGTTTTGCCAGGACACACAATATAACAGTCTTCAATACAGGAAAACACACTGATAACATTAGTATTTGAACTACAAAAGCTAATAATAATAATTGAGAACATGTCTGAAGAAGCAGCTGTGTCTTCTGTGTTCATGATTGCAAAGCTGATTGACTGTTTCAAGACTTTGTAAGCATTCGGCCACTTAACTTTACAGCAATAAACCGCTCTGACATTCAAAGAATTCAAATGGGGATTCATTTAATGTGAGTTTTAATATTCCCCTGCATTGCCGACTGTGTCAAAAGTCTTTTGTCTCAGCTGTCATTGGGCAAGCGGCAGGTTTCACCCTGGACCAGTCGCCAGTCGATCACAGGGCCACAAATAGAGACAAAAATCCAATCACTCTCTCATTCAAACATTTGGGAAATTTAGGGTCTCCGATAAACCTAGCTCATCTTTTGGACTGTGGGAGGAACCCCGGATATAACGCACATAGACACGGTGGAGAACATGCAAACTTCACACAGAAAGGCCCGCTGTTGGGATTGAGCCAGGGACCTACACCCTGTGAGGCGGGAGCGCTAACTGAAGCGAGAGTAACTCATATGTACGACTAAAGTGATCACCGCTGACAACGTATTTGCAAGTTAAGACTACTCCTACGTATCGTCAAATGTAACCCCATGGTACATTGGCAATGTTGCAGAATTTTGTTCGGCATGATCTTTTTTTGCTGGGTTAATATCTTTTATGGACTAACCCTCCGCATTTTCTGTGAAAGCCAAAATATGGCCCAGAAGTTGCAGTAAGTCATCCCAGAGAGCTGTAAGACTTCTTCGCTCAGTCATAAACAAAGCCAGACTGCACTCAAATCAGGGAGACCGCCGCTATCTTGTTCCATGATGGATGGTATCCATTGCGAGCCATCACATTAATCATCTATGAATTTCGTGAAAATGAAAAATTGCAACCATAGCTGTAAATGCCTTATTTCATGGTGAAAGGGAAGTTTACTGTCCTCGCATCGAGCTTCTTTCCTTTCCCGCTTGCCAGTCGGCAAGCTAACACGTGTGGTTCAAGCTTCAAAGATAACTAGATGACTTTTTCACGCACCCAACACCAAGTAAAAACATGTCAAACTTAAACAGAATGAAATACAAGTGTATCAGCAATAGCATAAACCCTGCTTGCGCAAGGCTAACACATAATAGCATAGCGTTAGTTAATACAGTGTAAGTTAGCATGACATGAGTTAGCATAGTCCAAGTTAGCATCGACTTTGACCGCCTAATGACATAAAATACTTCACCAAATATACAATGCGGTATATGCAATTGTTCTTATCCTGGAAGTAGAAGTGACAGCATACTCTCAGACTTGTGATATCCAAGGAAACAACAATTTAAAACAAGTTTGGACGGTGACCTTTGAATAGGAAAACTAAAGGTGAATGCTAACGCCCTCACGGAGGTCGACGTGGCCCTGTTTGGATCAGTTTGCCCGGATGCGGTGGCAGCAGTGACGTTCCACGGATATAACAGCATCGAGATGTTGACACCAGAACTCACAGACAGCTGGTAGAGTCGGTTTTGGATACGAGCCTCATGTGACCAGCTTTACAAATGTTGATTCAGTCATTGCGGGATCACAGGTGCTGAGCAGCCTGGTGTTTGTTGTTTACTTTGACAGAGAGAGAGAGAGAGAGAGAGAGAGAGAGAGAGAGGGAGGAGAAAGGAGAGAGCTGGGGGGGGTTGCAAAGTTACAGGACGACCAAGAGACACCTCGTCATAATTTTTTCAACAAATATTCCACACAACATAAAATATTCATATATTCTTTACTTCTGCGCAAGTTTTGTCCCGTTAAATCCAGTTCCGACTCAAACCTTTCTTTCTTTGTCGGATCAGCTGACTCATTGCTCCCTTTTCAATATATAGATTGAGCCGTGTCATTTGATTCACTACACTTCAGTACATAGTGAAGCCAATATCGCACAGCCACTCCTGTGAAAAAAGGAAAACCCCACGCACGACAGTGGTTAACACGGGGCTGTCTGTGCCGCAAATTTTGACTCAAGGAGGTAGTAGGTCAATAATGGAACCAGCAATTCATCTGCAGGCCAGGATTAAATCTTCAACTCGCTGCTGTGCAGCACCCCGCACAGCGAGACACATCAACAATCTTCGTCGACGGCTGGAGAGAAGCTGAGCGTGTGTGCGCGTACGTGTGTGTGTGTGCAAGCTGTCAGACACTGATGCAGTAATTTCAGTGGGTCTCTAAAAGAAATATAGACTACATTGAACCTTTTGTTTGACGTGTCGACAGACCATGTCTGATCTGAAATCTGATTTGTCTGCCTTTCTTTTTTTTTTTTTAATCATTTTGAACTTTCCCTCAAAGCTGAAAATCTCTTGACGCTGACATTTTAAGGCAGTGGTGTGATGTGTCACAAGCAGCTAAGGTTTAAGTCATTATTTCTCAGTATGTAGCTTTTTATTAGATAGTATATAAATATTAAGACAATGTTTGTTGCCTTAACATCCGCACAAATCAGTAGCATTTTACTGTGTTGTTAATGGTGGTAGTTTCATGTGTAGTGTCGCTATGACGACATCAATGTCGAGGGACATTGAAAGTGCAGTGTAAACGCATACTGGTTCAGCAGGCAAGCAAATTAAAACCAGCGGATAACATGTAGCATAATAAATTGCGTTGAGCATGGAGTAAGACTCTTTGGAATGTAAGTAGCTGGTGAGGTTCAAGGGGTCATTTTAATTTTAAGCTTTATGAGAATTCCCAAGTGAAAACTGCCCCAGGATAGCATGTGAACTGACCAAACGGAATTAATGAATAAACTGAATTTTAGCGCGCGGTTAGACGAAGTTTACGTCATAATTCCATCCGGTTACGACTGCCATAGAACATGCCGAATCCTCATGAAGGTCACAATTCAGTTTTTGTCGAAACTGCTTCATAGGGCAAGTGTGTTCTTTCTTTCTTTCTTTTTTTTTATCCCCCTAATTCCTATCAGTAAGGTGGGGGAGAAAAGGATCAGCTCCCAGTGAGGTACAGCAGCCCTATCGGATCAGAGGTTCAACCAAAAATGTTTGCAACTTCCCATACAATGGTTGAATCCCAAAAGTATGGATAGCAGAGATGCCACCTACTATGGGGTGGCTGTGGCTCAGCTGGTAGAGCGGGTGCCACCTCAAATCAGAGGGTTGGCAGTTTGAATCCCGACTTTTCCCGTTTGCGTGTCGAAGTGTCCTTGGGCGAGACACTGGACACCAAGTTGTTCTCGACGGCCTGGTAAGCAACTTCTCAGTTCTGCTGACATTGGTGTGTGAGTGTGAATGGGTGAAAGAAGTTGATGCCGTTTACTATAATAATATCCATTGTCTGCCGCTTATCCTACTTAGGGTCGTGGGGGATGCTGGAGCCTATCCCAGCTGCCATCGAGCGAGAGCCGGGGTACGCCCTGAACTGGCTGCCAGACAATCGCAGGGCCACGTATACAAACAGACAACCCATTCGCTCTCTCATTCGGGGCAATTTTCCCAATTTTCCAATTGACCTGCTGCATGTTTTCGGACTGTGGGAGGAAATCGGAGAACAGTGAGGAAACCCACGCAGACACGGGGAGAACATGCAAACTCCAAACCGAAAGGCGCTCTGTCGGAATCGAACCAGGGTCCTTTGTGCTGTGATGATGAAGAGCTACCCCCTGTGCCACCGTGCTGCCCTACTATGATAATAATAATAATAATAATAATTAATAAGTTGTCATTCATTCATTCATTCATTCGTTGTCTTTACCGCTTCTCCTGCATTCAGGGTTGCGGGGCGGAGCTGACTTCTATCCCAGCTGTCACTGGGCAAGATTTGGGCTACACCCTGGACTGGTTATTATTATTTTTACAGTGTCGCACTTGACAGTCAAACATTTATGAATCAAACTATAAGCAATCACGACTGGTCCAATAACAGGTTGTGGTATGGAGCATTTACTTATGGAGCATTAGGAAGTTTTACTGAAAACAGAGTAGAGTCTCCGTGGAAATGGGTGGATGATGGTTCAAATTTTCTGCGTGTTCAAGTGGGTGATGTGAAAAAAGACAATCTGAGTGTGAATGCAGTTCCATTTATATCGGAGACCGGAATGCGCATGCTTCTTCTACCTCTCCTTCTCTTACACCTAATCATGTGTGACTGAGAGAAGGAGGAAGAGCTAAGAATAGAGAACAGGGCGCCCAATGCTGTGATGGTGCCTCTACCCACATTGCTACGTTTCTTAGAGTGGAGTTCTGTTTCTGAAGTCAGCAGGCACTCTACCAATATTCTCTTTTATCTCTTTGAGCAGGTTCCGCTAAAAAGATTTTTTTTTCTTCTATCATTTAGTTGCTGGAATTGAACTGCACCTCTCGGTTTCACCCTACATATGATTTGCTAATAAAACAACTGTAATATCTGAGCTTGCACATGTGGACATTTTCTTATCATTTCACGTCAGATGAAGGCCTTTTAAATCACTTCATATTTCAATGACTGCTAAAGCTACTCTGAGGGTTTTTTTTGTTGTTTGTTTTAATGAGAGATTCCCTGGAGACAAAAGAGGCTGAGAGTAAACAACAGGATCCGCGAGCTGAGAAAAGGGTCGAGGTGCGAAGATGAAAGGAGCCGATGCGAAGTTTGATGGCTGAAAGTGATCGTGGATCTGAAATAACAGTCAGAGAACAAATGTCAACAAACAAGCAACAGTAACATTTTAATGGTTTTACTGAGAGGGAATTAGAAGCTGACAATCATTCCTTCCGATCGTCTTAATATCAAGGGCAATCAATGAATATAACTTGAAAATTTCTGTTTGCACATCCCTGTGCTGGAAGTGGCCCTATTGAAGAGAAGTTTACAATTTTATTTGTATAACTGTAAACTGGATTCTTTCCCAATTTTTATTTTTTTTTTGATATTTCAAGTTCTCTCTGGTGCCGTTGAGAGGCACCTGACGTCTTCGCTCGAATGTTGAAAGATTTGCCACTTCATTAGCAGTGACTTATCAAGCGGAAATGAGGGTGGCATTGGACTTGATTTTTATGAATACGTTTTTGGCAACTTGGATGGAATTCAGTAACAAAATAACTGAAAATTTCGAAATATGAGGTGTGCTGGAAGGCCACAGCTAACTTACAGTCTTGCTGCAATCGATTTAAAATGTGTAGCGCTATGGAATCATTAATGGTTTTTAGAAACCGATAACGGCATTCAGCCAATATTCATGAGTATTAATTTAATATTAGTATAGTAGTATTAATCTTTATTTCAATTACATACATAATTACTCATACAGAATCATATTCATCATATCTACTGATTTCCAATACAAGGTAATATTAATGACAATTCTGACTCAACAAAAGCAATCAGGAATTCAAAATGTATACAGGCATTCCTCAATGTTATAGTATGCTCCGCTCCAACTTCAAATAAAAAGCTATTTTTACAGTCCAAGATGGAAAGTTCTCCATCAGATACTGTATTATTCCGTTATTCTCTCAATCTTCAGCCACTTAACTGTTATGTATTTGATTGCTGTTGTTAGTAATATTTGTAGGAGATATTTTTTGGCTCTTCCTTCAATGTCTCTTGCTAATAGACCCAGCGGAGCCACTGCCACTGATAACAATAGCTTATTTGTTTCTTTATCCAAGTTTTTCTTTGTACTTTTATCAGTAGTTATTCAATTTGTATAAGCTTAACAACTCATTCTTGATGTTGTAACAAGATATCTCTTAACTTATTCATGAGTTTTACCAGCATGGGATGATGCAGCTCACTTATAGTTAATGTACAGTCAAGTCTCTATTGAATGAATGCTCCCGTCCCCTCCAAAAAGTTTTTTTTTTTTTCCCCACAGTTGTCAATCCCGTCAGCCAACAGGATGATTTATTTGGATGAAAATTGTATTTTATATTTAATTTTGTTTAAGTGTCCCACAGATGTCTAACAGCTCCTAAAGAATAAGAGGAGGATGAGGAAACCGTTCATCCTCCTTGCATTTCAGTGTCCCAAACCGGGGATGACTCAGTGCGTATTTTCATGATATTTGATATTTTAAGCTCTTCGATGACTGTATTGTCGAGACATTGGCCATCGCTTTGTAGCTTTTGCCCAGTGGTGATGCGTAATATGTCAACCACATTTTCAGTCGAATACATTCAGTAATGAAAATGAATATGTCTGTAGGTTGAAATCGCCAGAATGTCAATTTCTTCAGATGTGATTTCATGATGAAAACCAACCAAAAAAGAAAAACCCGTCATAGTTCGTCATGTGGCATTTCTTTGAGTGCCCATTAAAACCGGGCCCCGAGTCAGAGCATCTGGGATCTTGCTGTTGTTGTGGTTGTAGTTGTGAAGGGATCCAAACACAGAAATGGACATGTCATGGGATCTTAGATATGCTGCAGTGCGCACACTGATCTTTATCCAAAAATGTGTCACAAGTGGACAACATGCCAGGTATGTAGTATAAATCATTCAATCCAGCTCAGTCGCCGCCCATTGACTGCAAAGCTACATTGTTGTACGTTATAAACAATAAAAAATGTTTTTAAATATGCCTAGTATTTTGATCCTCCTTGTTGCTGTTACATATGTTTCAAATGTTTCAATGAACGTTGCTAAATTTTCAGTTAAACTAACCGGAATTACATCACATCGTATTTTCTGTTGTGAGTCCGGTGCTTCTATGAAATAGTATAAGAGAGACTGAAACACAGCCAAACACCATTTGTTGTTATTTTGGCTCTATTTATATGGAAAATTGTCACCAAGTGAGATTTGGAGGCAACCGAGTGTCTTTCTAATGGGCAGGTCCTCCATATTTGTTTGCTGCCATGTGGACTGAATGTTCTGCTTCGCATCGCTGAACATAGTAGTTTCATGGGACTACAGGGCAACTGTCTCCCATGGAAAGTCGCTGAGGTTTGTCCAAAGGTTGCGAGAACTGGCAGTGGTGTTTTGAATGCCTGCAGGCATCGTGGCAGCTTTATCGGCCGCCTAAATTGGGATTTCCACTTGGGAGCAGCTAGTTTCCGCTGACAGACAGGCACTCGGAGATTGCAAAGATCTGCGGGAGTTCATGCTGATATATAGATATCCCTATAAGATCTGTCTAACTAACGGGATCTTCCTTTGCTCATGTTACCCCTTTACCAAGGCCTGTATAAACCCTCTTTTGAAGTGTTTTTGTTGTCTTGGAAGCCAGAAACCCCAAGGAAAAGATGAATTTGTCAATGGCAGCAGATTCAGCTGGATCACACTTGGCTTTTCTTGTAGGCAATACAGCTCCGGGTGCAGGTACGGGCGAAAGGGCAGGCTTTTCGGCAACTCAGAAGGATATAGACTGGTGTGAGGCTTAAACCAATGAAAAAAAAATTGTCTCTTGAAGCTTTAGAAGCCGGAGACGTGCTAAAGAGAACTTGAGCTGTTGCTTGCTTACATCTTCATTGCAGGAAACTACATGATATGTAGTCGCCGTAGAATTTTGTGAGAGAACCCAACTAAAATTTTGACATAACTCAACAAGCTTTGCGGTATTAGGACTCAGACTTTGCTGTCTAATGATAAAAGTGATGACTGATTGCATTTGAAGTGTGCAAAAATGGCCTGGGAAACCCACCCAGCATGGGAATGAGCATATGGTTTGGGTCTAGATGCATTCAGTATGAAACAGTGGTGGTCCAGATCCTCCGAGGCTCTAAAGGCCCCCGTATTCTGCAGAGACAGACACGTCACTTTGCTGCTAAATTGAGTCCCGAGCAGGAGATATAACCTCATGGAATAAATGGCTTCAGTGAGGTAATGAAGACCCCAGGGATAGATGGATCCTGCCTCAACCCTGAATTTTTTTCATCCCAGTGCCTCTCACCGTGTATCTTTCATGTCTATATATGAGTGAGTAGTGAACCGGTGAAGTCTTGTCTATGTGGATGCTCACAGTTGTGTGTGTGTGTGTGTGTGTGCGCGCGCGCGTTTAGAGGGGGACTGTGTTGCCGTGCATGTACGTGTGTCTATCTGCCTGTCTATCGTGGTCAGTTCATTTGTTATAAAAAGACCACATTATGTCATTTGAAGCGGCAGGGCAGCCTCGGAAGGGCACTGGATGATCCCGGTCTGGATAGTAATAAGTGCAATTAGCAGATATAAAATTCTTCACCAGAGCAAAGTACATACACTGAAAAACCCAAGGCCATATTCGCATTTTTTTTTTTCCCTTCCACCGAGTAAGGAAGAAACTGATATCCAAAAATTAGTTGAGACCACATTTGAATCTGAAATTACGTGCCGCACTGATGTCCACCTTATGCGGTTAAAGAAACAGTGCATATTCATATTCGTTTTCACCACAGTGCTTTCATCTCTTTTCCCTTTCATCTGCCCCTCTCATCCCAACATTTCCGATGTGGTCCAAGTAGGATCTAAATGAAAGGCCCGCCATGCAATTCTTCCTTTGTGATAAATATATAAATAAAATATATTACGTGTCCTAAAATTTCTGCCTGTGACCAATTTCCAATATTGCAACTTCCCCCCCCAGGCTTCTCATTGTTGTCCAAGCATTATTAAAACTAAAAGGACCTGCAACGTTGCACAAAAGGTCCAGTAACCCTCTCCTGATGATGTAAATAGTCACTTGTGCTTCGACTTGTCCTCTATTTTACTCCATCAACAAGATCCGATGGGCTCTGAGCTGACTGCGGGCGGGTTAGGATCCTCAAAAAAAGTCGTATCATACATATACGTATACTATTCCACCAAAGATATTCGCTCACCTGACTTGACTCGCTTATGAATTTAGGTGACATCCCATTCCTAATCCATAGGGCTCAATATGACGTCAATATGACGTCAGTCCACCCTTTGCAGCTTCAACTCTTCTGGGACGGCTGTCCACAAGGTTCATGAGTCTGTTGACGGGAATTTTTGACCATTTGTGAGGTCACACTGATGTTGGACGAGAAGGCCTGGCTCTCAATCTCCGCTCTAATTCCTCCCAAAGGTGTTCTATGGGCTTGAGGTCAGGACTCTGCAGGCCAGTCAAGTTCATCCACCACCAGACTCTGTCATCCATGTCTTTATGGACCTTGCTTTGTGCAGTGGTGAACAGTCCTGTTGGAAAAGGAAGTGGCCAGCTCTGTTCCCACAAAGTTGGGAGCATGGAATTGTCCAAAATGTCTTGGTTTGCTGAAGCTTTCAGAATTCCTTTCACTGGAACCAAGGGGCCAAACCCAGCTCCTGAAAAACAGCCCCACACCATAATCCCCCCTCCACCAAACTTCACACTTGGCCCAATGCAGTCAGACACGAACCGTTCTCCTGGCAACCGCCAAACCCAGACTCCACCGTAAGATTGCCAGGTGGAGAAGCGCGATTCGTCCCTCCAGAGAACGCGTCTCCACTGCCGTAGAGTCCAGTGGCGGCGTGCTTTACAGCACTGCATCCGGCCACTTTGCATTGCACTTGGTGATGTGTGACTTGGATGCAGCTGCTCTGCCAAGGAATCCCATTTCTCTGAAGCTCTATGCGCACTGTTCTCGAACTGACCTGAAGGCCACATGAAGTTTGGAGGTCTGAAGCGACTGACTCTGCAGAAAGTTGGCGACCCCTTCACACCATGCTCTTCAGCATCCGCTGACCCCGCTCCATCAATTTACTTGGCCTACCACTTCGTGGCTGAGTTGCTGTCATTCCCAAACACTTCCACGTTCTTATAATCTAGCTGGCAGTGGACTGTGGAAAAATTTAGGAGCGGGGAAATTTCCCGACTGGATTCGTCGCACAGGTGGCCTCCTATCAGAGCTCCATGCTGGAATTCACTGAGCACCTGAGAGCAACCTATTCTTTCACAAATGTTTGTAAAACACATTCTGCATGCCTAGGTGATTGATTTTATACACCTGTGGCCATGGAAGTGATTGGAACCCCTTTTTCCGATTATTTGGTTTGGTGAGTGAATATTTTTGCCCACATAGTGTATATGTTGTCAAATCACAACACAACTGTTTCGTGACACTTTACATGTAAAGTAGGTCTGAACCACACTCTTAAATTTTTTTTTTACCAAAACCCAACATTACCCGTGAGCGAGGACTCGGTGACTGTGTCAAGGAAACACTGCTCTTTTACCGGGGCAGAAACCTTCCACTGACCCAGGTGCTACATGGGCGGCCTTCTGTCTCGACCGTTTGGGGGAGAAAGAGGAAGAAAGAAGGGGACTCGCACAAATAGCCCCCTATCAATAATAACAAATGCACTGGCAGTAATATGTTGCTGAAATTATACAAGAATAGCTTTAATATTCATAAAAGACCAGTCCTGGGTGTACCCCGCCTCTCGCCCGATGACAGCTGGTATAGGCTCCAGCATCCCGCGCGACCCTGAATGCAGGCTAAGTGGCATAAGATGGATGGATGGATTTTCATTAAAGAAATATCAGTGGTGGATGCCCAGCAAGGCCGCCGCAGTAGATGAAGCCACGACCCTCTGGGAACCTGTGAAATTAGAGACCACAAGGACTTATGAGAAGATATGCGGTTAATATCATGCATTGATGAAGGGATATGTTTGCAGACGGGATAGGGAGAGTGCGAGGGATGAGAGAATTGCGTCATTGGATATCCCTCAGCGGAGTTATGGCAGCATAACCAAGCGCTACCCCAGCCCAACCTGTAAGCTTCCTCAAAAAGTGTTTCAAGCCTTCTCTAAAACAAAGCGAGAGTTTGTGAAAGCATCCATTCATTTGTGCGATTCAAGTTACATTGATACTGTGTCAATTGAATAATGACAGAGGATGTAAACAGGTCATATGCTAATTTCAACTAACCCTGCAGGGGACACATTATAGCTGTGTGACGTCTGATTACCTGAATGAGCCCAACAATGTCACGCAGCTCTGACTGGCAGTTCAGGCTGAGCATCATTTACCCAATAAGGTGCTGGCTATTTTTAGTTAAGGAGAAAAATGTTTGTGATGTTTTAGAAACAGAGGTTGCAGACGAATGCGTTGATTTGTTTATTTTGTCTCTGATTTGTTTAAGTGGGTTTGCGCAGTGTTTTGATCCCAACGCCACAGCCATACCCCTTATCCCTTGCTCTTTATAACATCTTATGTAACAGTATTATTTTTTTCAGTTTGTTTTTCACACTTATTGTTTCTGCTACAAAGTGCAGTTGTGCAGCAGACAGCCTTACAAAAAAAAAGAAAAAAAAAAAGAAAAAAGGAGCTCTGTTCAAAGATGTGTCATCTTTGAATACTGAATCTAAACCTTTGAATACGTCTGAACCTGTTAAAATGAATAGAACAACACATTTTCTTTTTGGATTTTCTAATGCAGAGTTTCTTAACGCATTTCAGAGGAGCTGCAATGTGTTTGTCCGATTAACTAAAGCACTCAAATATACTTCTGTCTTGTTGTTTATAAATAAGGTGGAGTATGTGCATAGTGGAGACGGCACAAGTACCTCTCTTACCTGTAGCTGACCACCCACCTTATGTAAATGTGCGTCTTAATAGATATGCCTGTCAGCTCATGTTATCCCCTGATGCCTTTCAAATGCTACACAGTGCAGCCCACAACACCAAGTCTCAGGAGATGGAGCAGAGCCTGGTAATGATGGCATACGTGTGCTTTAAATTGTTTGGCATTTTGAGTTCTAATGCCTCCCATCCTGCCGGAGCCTCCGCAGTACGTCTGCCGCGACAGTATCTTATAATCCCGGCAAGAGGCAAAAGATTTGAATATCAATGTGCACACATTTGCGTCACTTTAACAAATAACAAACGACCGTTTGATCAAGACACAGGGGCTGCTGTTTGATTGATTATTTCGAGGTGATATTGGCAGATTGGAAGTCCATGCGGTTCTGTGCCTGCAGCGCTGCTCATTCCACCGGTGGCCTCTGCCATTTGACAAAGCCCTTGATCAATGGTCTTTGTAAATGTTAAGCGCAATATGACAGACGGCTCTCTCGTATCGACATGATCCTGCTTGACCCGGTGTGCACTTGAATTTCTGCATCCCGTGTCTTTCCATCTAGGGGGGGAAAATAAAAACAGCGGCCATACATCCACCGAGGGGCTCAGATGTCTGAATGCAGGGACCCAAACAGTGCTTGACCTACTGCGTGCACCATTTGCTCAACTAGCTCCGTGTTCATGCATGTGTGTATTTATTGGTGCACTAGGTTGATTGTTCATATGAACCATGGGTATGATTGTTGATCACCGCTATTTTCCCCTGGGTCACATTTTGATCGCCTTGGATTTACCGTCACAGTGGCGCACAGCTCTCTGCTGTTCTCTTGTGCTGAAAACAAGGGATCCGCCCTGTGACATCTTCAGTTTGACTATTTTTTTTTCATGACAGTAAAGATGTGTACGTCTGATTCGTCCAAATGTCATTGCTGCTCGATTCCCGCTCCCCTCCCTCCATCGTATTTTTTCTGTTGATTTGCCTGTAGCTTTTTTGGAGATTCATTTTTAATGTGAGGTGCACTAAAGGGCGGTGCATTTGATCTTCTTTGTCTGCAGGAGTGCATTAAGTTACCCCGTACGTGTACACGTGGGTGACCATGCAAACATTTTGGTGATGGCAAAGTGCTATTTATTTTACATTGCAGGCCTTTTATTTTTGTCAGGGCCGCAGTAAACGCCAGCTTGGATAAAAGTAAATTGTGTGTTATTAGGAGAGGGCGTGCGCCGCGTGTAGTGGTCCGTGTGAATTGGTGAAACAGTGAGAGTTGTGTGTATCTTCCTGTCCATCACGGTGCTATGTGGAGGCACATTTGAATTGTTACTATGGAAACCGAGCACTGCTGTTATACATAAGCACATATTCCGAACGGTCTCTCTCTGCTACCCTGCTTTTCTGTCACACCAGATTTTTTTTCAAAATAGTTTCTCTCTCAAGCCCCCTCTTGGAGTATTCATTTGACCTTTTGCGGAGTTTCCATCCTTTTTTTTTTTTCCAAACATGGCTGACAGAGAGAGTTTTTTTTTTTTTTTTTTTTTCATTTTTACGCTCTTCACCTCCTCCCAGGTCATGTTTTGTCTTTGGCGAATTCACCATTCGTGTCATATTCTGTCTTTCTTTCTTTCTTCTGCTGCGTCGCCCCCCCCCCCACACCTCCTTACCGACCACTCCTGGGTTTCTTACTGCTGTTTCTTCCTCCACCTCCATCTCTTTTGAGTATGTCTCTATTTAGTCTCTCCTCGCCCCACTCTTCTCTTCTCTCCTCTCTTCTTTTCTCTTCTGCCTTCCTCCCACTCAATTCCTCCCCTGCCTCTCTCTCTCTCGCTCTCTCTCTCTCGTTCCGTCTCTCTCCGCTTCTGCGCTCCAACATGTTGTCCTCGCGAAGAATTCATCTCGCTTACAATTAGCATTTGCACCTGCAATTACGGCTGGCCAACCTCTGGTGATAAGAAACCCTTTAAACACCCAATATTTATTTGCAGATCCCATTTTTTCTTCCCTCCTGAATTTCGAGTGCTCCTCTGTTTCTGTTTGCCCCATTACTCAGATTACTCCTTGGTTTGTATGTCGGATTTCTACCTCTGTCAGATTTCGTCTCCCTTCAAAAACTTCTCCCTGCCTCTGCTATTTAGTGGACTTTTTTTTTTTTGCCGCATACAACTAAATAGGCCTCAAGGCACATGGTGCATTTTATGAATAAAAGATCACCAAAGGTGTTTCACGACCAGTGAGGGACGACTAAGCCCTACGCCCTACCCTCGGTTTATTCCTCGCCTGAAAAACGTTCCCTCCGCGCTTAATTCCGAATAAGAGCATGCACAAATACTCATTAAGATTCCTTGACATTTTTCGCAGCAGAAAACCTGCCCGAATTTCAGCTCCTGATTCGCTTGTGGAGATGACTGATATGTATGAGCGCTCGCATTCACACCAAAACAGCGGGAGGCCACGATTTTCACATCAGGCAATGACTAATTGTTTTTCTCCCCTGCCTGTCAACTCCCCCTGCTTACATATTTCACCCCTCCTACCCTCCTCTCTCGCTGCATCTCTTTCCCCTGCCGTTCCCTCTTGTCTGTTCCCTTCATTATTTCTTGTTTATAAAATGCTCCCATGCTCTTTGTGGCGCCGCCGATACAGGAGCAGTAAATAATAGTAATAACAGAAAATAATAGGTCACGGCTGACTTCAAAGAATAGCGGGGGCGTGGCGGGCGGGCGGAGCGAGGGGGGGAGGGGGGGGGGGGGGGAAAAAAAAAAAAAGGGAAAGGGGGGTTGGGGGGAGAAGGGGGGGAATGGAAAG
>CAAKHD010005495.1:66686-101009 GCA_901007705.1 Fistularia tabacaria
GCTAACTTAGAGGACAATTGGGCCCAAAAAACAAGTTTTTGTTTTTAAAGGGAAAAAAAATTAAAAAAAAAAAAAGCCCCCCCCCCCCCCCCCCCCCCCCCCCCCACACACACACACACAGACGTGCTGCAAAATCATGCTACCCCAGTTCCGACGCTATCATTTGTCCCGTATGTGAGGTCAACCCTCAGTGGACAATGGCGTCAATTGAACGTTGACTTCACATGTTACAACATGGTCACAGACACCAGCCATTGGACCAATTTGCACCCTGGTTGTGCTGATCAATAAAACACTTTAAAGTGTTCATGATTTGACCCAAAGTTGTGCAACCCAGCAGGCCTGGTTTCCGTCGTATCGGCTGAAATATAATATCAAAATCATCATTTCTGTGAATCCGTTTTCTTATCAGAATTTTTTTTTTTTGTCCCTAACTTCCGATATCCCGTGTCCATGGAGACACGCCCAACAGCGGACGAGCTTCTTGCAGCTGTCCCAACCGGCCTCCCCTGGCTCAAAATATGTCTTCGGACTGCATTCCCCAAAAGGTGATTCCAGTCCAGCCTTTTTCTGATACGGTGAGCAGCATCTTTGTGCTCTCGGTGGCAGTGGGGTTGGCGGGGGCTTTGCTCGTTGAAATGAGTTTCTCCTGTAAAGTGGCTGATCTGAACTGCTGCTCCCTCACTGCCACGGTATGAAACACACTCCGGCTCATCCACCGTCCTAATTTCCCCACTGCCTGAGAGTAAAGAGGTCAAGTGACCGCTGATTGTTTCTTGGCGATCCAAGCGGTGTAAGGAGACGGGACAAAGTGATGCTTGCCTCTTCAGGTTGAAATGAAACCCCTTCGGAATGATTGTTCACAATGTATTGACGCCTCGCTTATTTGCTTGTAAACCACCAGTATACTACATAGATCAGGTCAAAATTTCTGAAAATATGTATTGTGTCAGCTGTCTTGTCACTTTATTCTAAGAAATTAAGAAATCAATATATTTATTCTTCATTGATCTTTTATATATATATATATATATATATATATATATATATATATATATATATATATATATATATATATGCATGTATATATATATATGTATATGCATGTATATATGTATATATGTATATGCATGTATATATATATCTATATGCATGTATGTATATGTATATATATGTGTATATATATATAATCATCATTGTTTAATATAATTGTCTTATGGGCTCATTGTGGGTTACAGTGGATGTGCCATTGGGTAATAACCTTTGGAGACCGTCAGCATGCACGTCGCTACTAGCTGGCCGGCGTGGAGTTTCCATTTATTTTCTGCTGAACAAAGGTGGCCCATTTCCAATGCACGTTTGAAAATGTGTTGCGTAACAGCAAATAGTTATTAAAAACTTGTATCTATGTATAAAACCCACCCTATGGGCTACAGTCAAAAGAAAAAAAATGAAAATATGATAGAGTATGAAAACTAGGGGACTCTCTCAGCCTCATGCTTGAGTAGCGTGTGATCTGAGATGACAGCTAAAATAGAGAGCGGGCTGAGAGGCGGCAGCTCTTCTAATGACACACAGTCTCTGACCTATGGGAGGCTTCACACGGCCGGGATATGAACGGAGCTGTAGGCCAATGGCCCAGTTTACACCTGGCGTGAGAGATCATCGGGAGTGCTAAAATCGTAAAAAAAAAAAAAACGCTTTGAGTGCAAGAGTTTACACCCGTCATTAAAACGCAGCTCGACATGCATCCACGCGATCGCTCGCACTTCACGGACGAATGTGGAACGTATTGTTTGTGATCATTCTTGTGACCACGAGGATTCTTTTTTATTTATCTTTTCTTTTTTTTTCGGGGACGAGCACATTTCTGTCTTGGGTTTTGTCTGCCGACACAGCGGCGGCTCCTCTACTGATCTTTTGATTCTTTTTGATGGATGTACCCGCTCAGATGCGAAGGAGAAGGAGGTGGGGAAGATCGACTCCCGGTCAAGCTTGATGGACTTTTAAGCCCAGAAACAACGTGCCACATGTTGGCTTTATAATAACAACGCAACACCTGAGCCATGCCCACAATGTCTTCATAAGCTTCCCGCATTTGTGTTAAGGATAAATCGTTGTCCAGTTCTGCACATATTTCTGCCCGGATAGAGGCGATGAGGGGATTAGGCAGTCCCTCAGCGTGGCCCAGGATCCATCGCGCTAACACAGCCAGAGGACAGCGCCTCTTCAAACCCATTTTGGGCGTGTTTACACCTTTATCTAGTGCTTTCAGCGTGTGACCGGGACGCTCGGGATGCACTTTAATGCAAGGTGTAAACACACCCGCGGAGAGACGGAGGAGATAATGCAGGGTGACGCAGGTTCGGAGGTGTGGGTCGGAGAAAGAGAGAGAATCCCCCGACTCTGCTGCCATTCGAATTAAGCAGAGAAATGATACAGGAGTGACTGTGGCATGAAAGAGAGGGTAAAATGAGATGATGACTGGTTGTAATCTTAGGAGGAGAGAATTAAGTAAGAAGTGCCCTCACTGCCCCCTTGAATGGCAGGTTTGGTCTCACAAGTGATTACGCCACTCAAAAGCCCACTTTTAGTGAATGAGAATAAGAAAAGAGCTATAAGAAGACAATGACGGCCTTAAAGGGGTGGGTAGAGTAATGAATTTGATGGAAGGAGGCGGGGAGGAATGAAAAGGCAAGATTAAGCAGCGGCCCGCCGTAATTGAAAGAGGTCTTTTCACGTGACTTTGGCAATCAATCAATCAATCAATCAATCAATCAATCAATCAATAAATAAATAAATAAATGAAGAAGGGACAATTTGGGAGGGTAAACTGTGTAAACTCTACATGAATGCAGTTCTTAAGTGCAAAGCTGAATAAAAACAGGAGTGGAACCTCATGCCTCGTTCAGGACCAAATACAGATGACATAAAGTCATTGGAACTCTAACAGATGAGGCGAAAGTTAGTATCGGTGTGGGCTGAATATTACGAAAATACTTTTTGCAAGCCCTGTTGGGAAATTAGCAAGAGGTTTCACCCTGTAAGCCAGGCTCTGCAGCAGACAGTATGATGCGCAAGATAAGACGACCTCACTTGTGCCCTACACTTAACCCTCCTCTCTTGTACAGCACTGTGATGGAAATTATTATAAATGTCCCTCAAAATATCATTACATTATTATTATTATTATTAGCATTATTATTATTATTAGAGTTAGCATTATTATTATTATTAGAATTAGCATTATCATTATCAATATCATTTGTCCTACAATGGGAAAATGCAGATATTCAGTTTTTTAAATGGTTCTTGTTATTAATGACATGTTCTGTAGTTTTTCCATGCTTTCATGCTTTCTATTGTTAATTCAACATTTCCAAGGATCATTCAAGGCTAAATTTATTGGTCATCTATTGATGCTGAAACCATTTTGCTTCAACACAATCTTACTGGATTAAGAGAGTAATAACTCATTTGATCATGCTATTTAGTATGCTTCTTTTTCAAATGACACAGAAAAGAAGCACCAGGGATTTTGTAAATATGCCACCCTGAATGAAACTTCTTTCATTTATTTGATGCCCATGACTCAGGTTTGGAGACTAGGCTGTGAAATTTTTACATAATGTCATAAAAGGTCAACCCATATGTCACAAACAGGCCGCAGCCCGTTTTAGAAAAAGTTGTGTTGTTTGACTCACAGTGATTTACTTGCTTAAATAAAAATGCATGATGTACAGGCACCAGTATAGAAACCCCACTGTTATTTGATGTAGTACAGATTTCATACTGGTGAACACACAAAACTCGGCATGAAAAGCAAACTGTAACCCATTCGACAAAAATTGTAAAAACACCGCCAAAGATGGTGAGAGGGCGAGATCAGGACGGGGAGTGGTGCGTTAGCCGACCCACATGCGTTCAAGGCCTCGGCCTGCAGTCTCACATCCGACACACACACACACACACACACGCACACACAACATCCCCCACTTATTTCCTCGCAGCAAGTCTCTTCACCATCACTTGACACAGCAATGATATTACCTCATTACAATAAAAACTGGGTAACTGATCATTTCCGTACCCGTAGGTAAGACTAAAAAAAAAAAAGAAAACGGGCGAGAGGGGGGCTGGGCTTTGAAGTACAGCGGATGTAGCACACCTAACCTGAGGAGCACTTTGCCTCCTGCATGACTAACAAGTACGGCTGATTACCCACATGGATGCATTCATATACATCCCATATGTGAAGCTATGCACATTGAGCGCAGGAGCGCATGCAAGTGTGAGCTCTTTCTCGGGGGCGTGCATAAAGACCGAGGAGTGCTCGGCGTTTTGAAGTTCAAGAGAAGTGATTTTCATTTTGAAGTACGAGTCATCTCTCGTATGTGAGAGATAACCAATCTTGGAACTCATCAGCGATCTGTCTAATGATGGTTGGCCTCTGGGAGCAGAACCAAATATCTGTTTCATGCCTCCTCCTTCCTCGTGCGGGACTTGAGCTTTTTGCTCAACTTTCAACTTGAGATACACAAATAAAGGAGCAGTTCATGAAAATTACATGTATGACAAGATAACACATTTTTCTGTTCTGTTGTTATCTATCTATCTATCTATCTATCTATCTATCTATCTATCTATCTATCTATCTATCTATCTATCTATCTATCTATCTATCTATCTATCTATCTATCTATCTATCTATACATCTATCTATACATCTATCTATACATCTATCCATCGATACATCTATCTATCTATCTATCTATACATCTATACATCTATCCATCGATACATATATCTATCTATCTATCCATCCATCGATACATCTATCTGTCTATCTATCTATCTATCCATCGATACATCTATCTGTCTATCTATCTATCTATCCATCGATACATCTATCTGTCTATCTATCTATCTATCCATCAATACATCTATCTATCTATCTATCTATCTATCTATCTATCTATCTATCTATCTATCTATCTATCTATCTATCTATCTATCTATCTATCTATCTATCTATCTATACATCGATACATATATACATCTATCTATCTATCTATCTATCTATCTATCTATCTATCTATCTATCTATCTATCTATCTATCTATCTATCTATCTATCTATCTATCTATCTATCTATCTATCATCTATCCATCGATCGATACATATATACATCTATCTATCTATCTATCTATCTATCTATCTATCTATCTATCTATCTATCTATCTATCTATCTATCTATCTATCTATCTATCTATACATCTATACATCTATACATCTATCCATCGATACATCTATCCATCTATCTATCGATCGATCGATCGATCTAATCTATCTATCTATCTATCTAATCTATCTATCTATCTATACATCGATACATATATACATCTATCTATCTATCTATCTATCTATCTATCTATCTATCTATCTATCTATCTATCTATCTATCTATCTATCTATCTATCTATCTATCTATCTATCCATCTATACATCGATACATCTATACATCTATACATCTATCTATCTATCTATCTATCCATCTATCCATCGATACATATATACATCTATACATCTATCTATCTATCAATCTATCCATAGATCAACTGATAAGAGAAAAGGCCTCAAGGGTTGAGAAAGAAAACTAGAGTGGAGAAGTATGAGAAAATAAAATTAATAAAAAAGCTGAATTGCCACGGTTCGTTTTTGCATTCACGCGTAGACTCTGTTTAGGGAGATTAAGAGATAATCCGAAGCATGAAGATTCCTGAGCAAGGAGAAAATTATTTGAAATAAATGTTCTTGGTGCATCCTCGTTTATTCTTTCTTGGTAGAAATTTGATATTTTTGTCCAGCCTGGGGCGGAAACATTGCAGCAGAGTATCTACATCAGGAACAAAGAGAGTCTATTTGCACGTGACCAAGGCTGAAAATTTCTACCAAAGGAAATATGTGAAGGTGTGGTTTACTCGTCAGAATCTGAATTCAAACGGCAGAGAGATGAGCTGTCATGTTTTCAGTGTCTAAAAGTCTACAATCTGAAGCTGTCTCAATTTCAAACCAAGAGCTTGAAGTGATTCTGAATGCAAAGGGAATAATATCAGTGCTAATATGTGTGAGTGCAAGGGTCATGGGATTTGAAGACCATGTTAGCCTTTTTCTTTAGTTCTTATGAAAACAATGAGAGCAACAAGAGGCTCGCTCAAAAGCTCAGGGGGAACTGTGAGCTGATTGGATGACCGGCAGAAGCATCCCGTTATGCCGGCATAGCAAGGCTGCAAGGTTTCTGTGTCAGACCCTGTGAAGAAGCTGAAAGCTGCATTTGTCAGCCCGTGTTTATCTGAATCTGTGTCGTATTCCTCCACTGTATCAATATAAGGTGAATAGATATGGATGGGATGTATAAATATTTCTCTGAATTAGGGATGGGATTCGATAAAAAAAATCAAATAAATTGGAGATGTTGTAATTTATTAATCATCCTTTGAAATCACATCTCAGTATTTGACATGAGATAAAAAAGAAACTGAATTTCAAACTCCAGGATCTTGTTCATTTTCCCATCGGTCGACAGTACAGACCGCTAGATGAGTGCAGAGAACATGTGTGTCTCTTCATCATGACCTCCTTTACTTCCCTCATCCTCATACAGCTGCCGGAGTTGTTTTGACATTGTCTTTCTGGACGGTAGTTCGTAATTCCCATTCGCTGAATCAATCTGCGGTGCCTCTTGTAAGCCCTTATCTTCTACCAAAAAGACGGGAGCAGTCTGCTGTCCACAGCGATCCATCTGGCTAATGCATTGTCAATTTATACCAATTGGACTTGGACATTTTGTGTATGAATTTCGGTTGAGTCTTCACTGACGTGACTCAATTAGCATTGCTGTTATCTCCTGCAGCAAGGTTAGCATTACCAACCTGCACGCTCATACAAAGTTAACGCCAACAGGGTTAGCATCGAGGTGGTAACGGAGGGTGGGGGTGCTTCTGTTGTACGCGAACTCTCTCCTGCATAAGGTTAAAAGAACAGCATTTTTGTTTCATTTCCAATAGACCAGCGTGACCTCATGCTCATGCACACTTTGCGTCAGTGGAATTGGTCCTCCTGAAACTAGTGCACTGAAAAACGTACCAAACTGAATTTAAATGTGATTAAAATTACTTTTTTTTTGTAATGAATTAACATGTTTAAGTCTAAACCTTAATTTAAATTAGTTGTTCATTGAACTCTCCTATTCAATGTAAATTGTAGACTGTAAACTGATTTTTTTTTCTGCCTCAACCAATAAACATAGCTGTTTTTAGTTATGTAAAGTACAATATTGATATATCTAAATTTCCTCACTGCGGGATGAATACAGGCACATTCGATTCTATTCTATCCTCTAGTTGATTCAACTCTCAAAATGTTTTCCAAATTCGGAAATGCTCTTTGAATATCAACATTTTTTTGTTTGAGCAGCAACCAGTCTCAACAACACCTCCCGTCATCTGACTTAGTCGAAGTGAAATCCCCCCCCCCCGACATGACGTTGTTCTCATTTCCGCCCCTCTGCCACGACGCCTCTAGTCACTTCCATTCATGAATAATCCATCCTGACTTTTGTGTCTCAATGAGTTGCCGGGTACACGGGCAGCTGACCTGCCCCGGATTGTGGCGCCAGACGTTAGACACTTCCTTGTTCTGCTCCTCTCTCCTTGACAGATATGACTGTCCACATATTTGGTACACTCAAATCAAGACTAGGTCACTGAACCAGGTCACTTCTTTCCTATCTGGAGCAGTCCTGAAACCAGTTATGGCTCCTTACTAATGATTAATACTAGGTAGACACGACAGTTCTTACTATCCGAAATGAATGTAATGCTATGTAAAATATAAATCTATTCTTTGTATTACTTGTGTTCATGATGATATGCCACTGCAGAGCTGACACGGAGTTACTCTGAGCGCCAAACACGACTGTCTTGTTCCCGAGGCTGGCGGTAGCTGGACACGCACCGTGATTTTCTGTGTCCTACCTTCTATTTTGCTGTCTTAATAAGTGACTCATGACCGTATTTGCTGATTGGCTCAGTCTGTCTGGTTTCCAGGACGACCACTCCATGTTTTTCCAGTTTGGTCCATCCATCGAGCAGCAGGCCTCCGTCATGTTGAACATCATGGAGGAGTACGACTGGTACATCTTCTCCATCGTCACCACATACTACCCTGGCTACCAGGACTTTGTCAATAAAGTGCGTGAGCACACACACACACACACACACACACACACACACACACACACACACACACACACACACACACACACACACACACACACACACACACACACACACACGTGGGATTTCAAACCAAATGTCAGCGCCGGAAAATTCAGACCAGAGCGCCTGCGGTCAACACGACAGTTACACAAAATTGGATACTTACATCCCATTTGGGGTCTGGGGAGGAGCGTATTTCATTTGACCCCATATGGCAATCAATTTTTCAGGTTCATGATCCACGTCGAAGTGGGAAATGTGAAATTTGCAATAGAGTGAATGAACATTTAGCATTCATGGTAACGACTGAAGCTCATCCAATTAAGGAAGAGGTAAATTATTACAAACTATCTCTCGATCTCAGGCTTTAAAAGGCAGATATCCTTGCAACTGTGCAAGCGTAATACCTACTTATAGAACAACTAGAATAATGATAATAATGTAGACTTCATTAATCCCCTTGGGCAAATTCGTTCTCTGCATTTAAACCATCATGGATGAACCATGAGCAGTTGGCATGCCATCCAGCAGCACCAGGGGAGCAGTACTATAATAAACGCACTACTGTTCTATCTCTGCAGGATCATGGGGTGAATGAATTCCTATCACTGAACATATAGCGCATTGTTTTAGGTTTTTTTTAACTTAATGGAATATTTGTATTACCTTTTTCCAGTTTGTTTATCTTGTTGTCAGTTTTGCGTATAATAATGTAACAACCCCGACCGGGCCAGCATGGCTTCCGCCCTGATTGTCTGGGTTGAGGCCATAATTTCAAGCTTTCAAAAATGATAAGGTTTGCGCAGTCTGACAGAAGTGGGTAGCGCGTTCCATTTTCTGATTGCTTTAATGGAAAAGGCAGATTGGCTCAACTTTTCCTTTTGAATGCGGGCTCTCGATGAGGCCTCCTTATCTCCGGGGCTTAGCACAGACTCGTTTTTTTTTTTTTTAAAGGGGTTGGAATGAGATCCTGGATAACTTTGAACATGAGGCACGGTTGAAAGAATAAAAAAAAAAAAGCAACAGCAATTACACTATTTTAGCTTTGAACAAAGTTGAGTGAAGAGGCGGGATTAGCGTGAGAGAAAAAAAAAAATCTCTTTAAGATTATATAATTGGATATTTACCCATGAATTTATAGAGTAGGGTCAACAGATGACATCTGAATTGTCAGCCATTTAAATCCCTCACTTCTACATGGTCTTAATGACAGTAAAGAGGAATATCAATATCTATACTTAGAAATATATATATTATGTATATAAAAACAAAATCCTGTCCGTCTAGGTACGCAGCACCATCGAGAACAGCTTTGTGGGCTGGGAACTGGAAGAGGTCTTCCTGTTGGACATGTCAGTGGACGACGGAGACTCCAAGATCCAAAACCAGCTGAAGAAACTGCAGAGCCCCGTCATCCTGCTGTACTGCACAAAGGAGGAGGCCAGCACCATCTTTGAGGTGGCTCATTCTGTGGGCCTCACGGGTTACGGCTACACCTGGATCGTGCCATCACTCGTGTCCGGGGATGCCGATCTCGTTCCTTCCGTTTTCCCTACAGGTATGACCAAAATCGCAACTTATTTGTCGGTACAATGTTACACTGTTACGCTGCAAGCCGCCCCTCCCCTCCTCCCCATTTCTACTTGTTCAAAATCTACCTCTGCTTCTCACACAAAATCCATTCAGTGCAAAAAAAAACAAACAACAAAAGGTCTTTAGGAGATATATAAGCAGACATATAGCTCACATAACCCAATGGCTCGATCGTCGGCCCCAATCAGTATTTTTGGACGATTCAGGTCAGTTGAAGATACCTGCCAGAAATGTTCTGTTGGGGTGAGAAACTGTTTTGTTTGTTTGCCGGTTTTGTCAGAACTCTTCTTTGAGTTGCAGTTTCAGTGTTCGCTCTCATTGACGGAAAATGTAATTGATTTTTTTTTAAATTTGACATCCTCATCAGCATCACCAGTGAAATGATTGTATCGTGCTCAATCCTTATGCTGCTCATTAAATTCTCAACAAAGGTTCCTCGAAAGTGGCTGACTTTTTACATTAATTCTGACACCTTTTGGTTGTCTTGACTGTCGTAATGATACAGAAAAAGATGTTAGCTCAGTCTGATGAGATATTAGAGTGTGTTAAATGAAGTCATATTGTGAGACTGTATTCAGGCAAATAATTAGGCGACGGCGTGCCATCAAGAAGGCTGCTTGTTGGCCTCTCTGTGCGGTGTGTGTGTGTGTATGTGTGTTTTCCTCGTGCATGCGGGGCTTTTGTCAAGATTCTCAGGTTCCCCCCCGGCAGTCCAGAAGCATGTAGTAGCTCGATTGAAGACTTGCCATCGTCTACGTGTGCAAATGGATGTCTCTCTCTCTCAATATATATAACACCTTTTGGGGATCTAATAACCGGTCCTCTTGTCCAGTGTTGCCCTCGGGAAGCTGTGCTTGGAATTAGCAGTGTGGACCATGTATACATAACCAAATAAGTTATTGGTATCCTTAATAGAATATATTCAAATAGTGTTGTGAGGTTGTTAGTGCAAATATTACCTCAGGGTATGTGAAGCAGATCAAGTGGCAGCCCTCTAAAATGAATTTGTGTGCCCACAAACCTTTTTGAATGGCCACTTATTGGTCAATAAAGGCAATAAATCGCAATAAAAAGAAACAGCCAGGGAGAAGACTCACAAAAACATTTGTATCTGTCGAAACATTGTTAAAAGTCAATCTCTGACATAGTGACTACATTCATTATCCACGATGTTTGGTTGCTTTGAGGGCGGCTCGATGCTGCCGTGAGAGGGCAGAGGAAGGTTTCAGGCTCGAGTCTGTTGGCCCACTGGTATATCCCCATATGGAGATTGTTCGTTGTGCCTGTGCCTGTGTGTGTTCTCCCCGGGTTCCACGGCTGTCGCCCGTAGGCTTGAGAACCAACAAGTGAATTTGCATTCCAAAAACGGGGGTACAGCCAATGTCACAGGGACAGTGTGCAGAAAAGCGGTACTTATAATGAGTGAATGGCCGTTTACACCAAGCTGCTTTTGGTGATCAGAATGCTCCTTTTCCTGGATCGAGTTTCAAAGTCAAAAGTCAAAGTCAGCTTTATTGTCAATTTCTCCGCGTGTACTGGACATACAGAGGAACCGAGAAGGCGTTTCTCACAATCCCACGGCGACATGAGATTATTGATCTAATGTATGGGAAGGCGTGGATGAGCAAGTTAATAAAGTGAGTATCATTGTTGTAAAAAGAAAAAAAAGATTTTGCGTAAGGGCACAACTGACAGATGGTGATTTTTACATATATGCAAATGCTTTTCTAATGTACTGCGAGTCGGTGGCAGGCGATGCATTCTAATTTCTGTTCACCTCAAGGAGGAGAGCTGGTCATTTTTTCACGGTCATAGAAAAATATTAAGCATAAATGTGAGCGGGTAAGCTTCATTTATACTGCCATTGGATTAATTCTCGCGATCAATCTGAATTTTCAACTCATTAAAGCACCAACTTGACATATAGGACAATGTGTCACACATTCGACAGGATTCAGCTGACCAAGCATATTAGTGTGCGTTCAGTATTTTCTAAAAAGAAATAGTACTTTCACATGATCTATCACAACAGCAAGGCAGGCTGAAAATGTGGGTTTATTTGTTTTCACTCGGTTCCAAATGTCAACACTGAAACAAAGACCCTGAAATTTATTTGCGGGTGAAATGGGTTTTGACACGTGTTTAATTGTGTTGGGAAAATGCAAAGCACAATCTGCGCAGGGTGATGAGAAAGTTTCCGCCATTCATCAGGAGGAGCATTATTTTCCCACTGGTACAAAGCTAACAGCTTCACTTTGGCTTGGAACTCATGATAATAATTTCATTCTTCATTTTGACTCATTGTTGCACAATTTTGCAACAGTTTTCCAAATGTAAAATGTGCATCTATCTTTTCCCTCCCTCTTTTGAAAATGTCACCCCCTCCTTTTAATATTTATCCATACTTCCTTCACCTTTCCCATGCCCACTTCATTTTATCTCACTACCCCTCTCCGTATTTCCCAGGGCTTATCTCTGTGTCATATGATGAATGGGACTACAACATCGAGGCCAGGGTACGTGACGCGGTGGCTGTAATTGCCACAGCGACCTCCACCATGATACTGGACCGCGGACCGCACACACTGATGAAGTCAAGCTGCCTCGGGACGATGGACAAAAAAAGCGCCAACACCGGCCACTCCAAGGAAATCCTGAAGTGAGTTGCCCGCGGATGGGATGAGGGATCGGGGAACGGTAGTCCCTCTGCACGCCGGAGAAACAGCACGTTTACAAAATCGATGAAACGTAGGCAGCATCTCAGCAGCGGTACAAAAATGTTACGCTATTCACAGAGTGCAGAAAAGGTATTGTACTACAACAGGATGGATGCTAACTGTGAAATGAGCAGTACACAGAAGGACTGCCTCTCTGATAATCTGTAAAGCACTGATCTGATCATAAGTTCAGTGGGAAAATGTATGTGCATGTGTTGCATAAGTGACACGGTGTGACAGACACCCCAATCTAGATTATAAGAGAAAGCGTCTAAGGTTAGATATGAATACGAGTAAAAGCTACCCTACAGAAAACGCCGTTGAGACAGGCAACACATCCAGATCGAGGAGACCGGCTCCCGTGGGTGTTTCTGCACATTTCGCAATCATAGCGTCAGACAGGATAGAGTTGCTGATGTGTGAAAAACATCTTGGTGGTTCTAGTTCTGTAGTAACTGTGCAGCGCGGGGATTACAACCAGGTCAGACCTGTTGCCTTGACTGCTGATAGGTAACAAAAAGAGAGGCTGATGATCTCTTGCAGATTGCATATAGACTGGGCTGTCAGTCATCCTTGCGCTGCAGAAATCCCTCTCTTTGAGGAGCCTACGGGGGAGCCTCTGACGGTCATGTGTTTTGACTTCATCATATTCAACATGATATAAACAGGCAGACCTCTGATGCGTACAGAAGATCGGATTTTGCCTCCACATCTGGATCCCACAAGCTAATCCTCAGATCAATACATTTGCTGTTACTCCAGGTCCGGCTCACTGCCGCCGCTTCCAGGTTGCACTAATACCATCCTCAGTGTGATATAAGACACATATGCATACATACGTCTAAAAAAAAAAGCATGGGTTTCAAGGAAAGCATGTTGGGACACATGCAAAAAGAGGACGGTCATTTCACATGTGGGTTTTTTAGGTGACGTAACCAACAAGTTTGGAAAGGAAAGAAGGAAAGTTACTTGTTTGTCACTTTTTTTTTCTATGAAATTACCAGAAAACTAAAACAAAACAAGGAAGCACAGAGCCATTTAATCTTAAGTGGATGTCTTATCCTGACTTCTCTTCTGGGTGTAGGCTGGTTGAGTTAGGTGATCATTTAAGTCCATAGATATTTCTGCACCTGCATGAAGCACTTTATTGTTTACATCCCAGCAGGTAACCTCTGCGCCATCAAGTTTATAACTAGAGCTTTAAGGTTTTTGCTGCATCTCTGTTTCAAACATGCTGCAGGAAAGTCACCCCACGGACCAATGAAGTCTGCAAGGACAAGAGAACAGCCTCTCTACTGTTTGATTAAAAAATCATTTAAGAAGCTTTGTTTGACAAATAAGTAAGAAAGCTCCAAACACAGGTGCCCTCTCAGGTATTAATCCAGTGTATTGAGTTAAAATGCACCACAAGAGGCACGAAAAGGGTCATAGGAGAAATTCAATAAATTCACAGGAACATGGACGTCAACGATGGCCAAGCTGACACATTGCGAGAATTCGCCTGAGCTCCCAGCTGTTAAGCCGGTGTGATTTCTCATTTCACGATGTCGTGGAGAAATATTTCACTTATAATCATTTACATGTTTTTAATTGATGAGAATCTTTTTGCGCATCCATAAAATAAGTACATTGTATACACACGTATTCAATTCCCACAATGCCTTCTTTTCGGCAGGCATGAACTTTTGCCATTGTTTTCCCAGCAAAGTAGTGGAGTAACATAGGAGTAGATCCACAGGGGCGGCTGAGGCTCAGTTGGCGTTTCAGCTTGTCTCCTCCTATCTGCATGCCAAAGTGTCCTTGGGCAAGACACTGAACCCCAAGCGGCTCCCATCCGGCCCGGTTAGCACCACTGGCGTGTGTGTGTGTGTGTGTGTGTGTGTGTGCGCGCGCGTGAATCTGTGTATCTAGTGTAGCGAGCGCTGAAACCGCAAGGTGTGAATGCGCTGTATAAGTTGAGATCATTCCTTTGCATAGCAGTAGAACATACTTTGTTTTATCTCATGGCCGCCTGGGTGAAATTAAGTGGCTTTTCCAACAACATAAACATCTGCAATGTAAACAGCAGAAGCCTTGTGGGAGACAAATAACAGCTGCACTGGTCTGACACTAGGACTGACACCTTTGCTGCATCTTGATAAATTTCGCACAAGGCGAAAGCCTTTTTTTTTTTTCTAAATTCATCTGAAACAGAGACAAAAAAAAAACAATAAATAACCAATTGAATATTTTGCCTTTCGGTGGCATAAGCACACTTTACAACTAGACAAAGTATGCACTGCTACTGTTCACACGGTTATTCTTTTAGCTCTGGTGCTAAGAAAGTGGATATGACGCAAAAAGATACAAAATTTTATTAGTTGACTCAGCAAACAAAAAACACGAACAGAAGAGGACACCATTATTAATATTTCACAGAAAATGTTATTTTAAAGACAAAAAAAAACCTTCCTCTGTAATGAAGCTTTGGTTAATTATTTAGAACAGCACTGACCTAATACCAGCCCTTGGTTGTGTAAAAACACGTAGCATTGGACAAACAGAGGCGCGATGAGCAATGCAACAGCAACAGGATATAGAGCCGGGTGGATGACCGAGGCTGCGCTCCCATTTTAACAGAGATTGATACTTCCTGCACCTCCGACTGGGAATTTTCTGCAGCCCCATTTCATCTGCATTTTGATCCTGACAGAAAGGCATTATGGCAGCTCAGCATCTCCGCCTCAAAACGGCAGTGTAAATGAGGCTATTAGTTTTGAACATTTCTGTACAATGAGGAAAACGCCCTTCTTTTCATCTTCCCCTGAACCTCTTTGTTTTGATTCTCGGCATATTACAAAAACACAGGGGTGGGCCTTGCTCAATAATTCATCCCTGGTTTGACTTCATAGACGATGCGTTTACGGATCACACTGATCAGAAGTTCCACAGCTAATTGGACGCTCGAGGACTATTGGATTAATTAAAAAACAAAACAAAAACTCATGAATTTCCTCACGCCTGATACTTTATTTAACCACAATGTGCACCTACCGGACTTTCAGCTCTCGCTTCTGGACATTTTTTTTCCCCTATTTTTCAATGTCAGCTCGAATTTTGTAAATACAGAGACATTAGGGAACCCTCCCTGCCTGCTTCAGTTTCATCCCCAGGCCGAGTTTGATGGATTATTGTAAATTTTGCTCCTGTCTGTCTCCCTTGTTTCTGTTTTTAATATCAGGAGCGCTTAAGTGCACCATCAAGGAATCCACCACCAACTGCACTGCGATAACAACACCGGTGCCATGAATATTTTACTCCCCAAAGGGCACTATAAGACACAGGGTTAACTCTCAATCTTACTTGAGGCACACACCTGGGATTCTGCTGATCCGTGTGTGTGTTCACACTGTTTACACGAGAGGTTCACCCGCCGTGTGTGTTTTTTTGTTTTCTTATTCCATTGAATGTTCGGCCCCAAATTCGGATCACACCCAAACACATCGAAACACACACGCATGCACAAACGCACACCGACAAACATGCGCACGCATGCAGGAGAACTTACACAAATAAACGCACACGACACGTCTTCAGCCCATGAGACAGAACCAATAATAAGGCCATATGTCTCACGGTCCTGCATAGCCAAAGGCCACAGTGGGCTGCATGCATCCCAGATTAGCGTGCTACCCTGTCAAAGCTGACGGACGGAGATGGGATTCTTCTGTGACTCATGATTTTAAAGATGTTTAGGGGCTTCTTGACCTTATGGGTACATGTTCACACACACACACACACACACACACACACGCAGGAGTATGCATATACACTTACGATACATGCATACACTGCAGGCGCTCACACGATCCAACACAAATAAGCCAACGTGCAGAGCTCCAGAGAGGCCATCCGTTGTTCTCTGTCTGACAGCAGGCACAGAAGCACCAGGATAATGAGAAAATCTGCTCCAAGTGGTTTCAGATGAGGCACTAAGGGGCTTATTTGTGAGGTGAAGATTGGGGGGGGGGGTCCTTCTATTTTTTTTAATTTATTTTTTGGTCATATTTGTTTCAGGGTATCTGGGTTGCTTGCATTCCCTTTCCTACCGAGACCCTTGAGTGGTTACACAAATGCCACAACATGACATAGGTTGTACAGTAAGTGATGATTTTGTTAGTGAGTAAGCGTTTCTGTGTTTCCAGTGCTTGCTAGCCATGCTCTTTCATACTGATATCTAACTAAATCGAGCAAGGGCAATGTTATGCAAGTGAAAGTTTGATTTCAAATTACTCAACAACTCTAAACATGAAATAATTATGACTTTAAACTCATTGATAAATATTGTACCATATGTTGTTGCCTGGAGGAAACTGAGGAAATTTTTTCAAATGTCTACTGGTTCCTATCATTAGGAGGAGATTTCCTCTCGTAACTTGTGAAATGCTCTTTTGAAAGCAAATCATTATGCAAGACAGCATGAGCAAATATTGCAGACATTCAATAAAGAAATGCGCGTATTTGTATTTCAGAGTTCCCATTTCCCATTTTTTACTTTTCCCTCGGATTATTCAGTCAGTTGATATTTTACCCACCACAATCTCCTTGCTTTTTTTTTTTTTTTTCTCACCTTCAGCTGTTTGCATGCACTCGGCCTGCATCAACTGTCTGCAGGCTGTGTGACGCTCTGTGCTGCTTCTCATGCATGTCAGGCAAACATGGTACTTTGGTCCTGTAGTCCGAAATTATCTTCTTTTCTTTTTTCTTCCAGCGTTGGGTTAGAGGCATTGTTTTTTGTTTTTTTGTTTTGTTTTTTTAATTTATTGGCTACCATGAAGTGTGGCTTTCTAAAATGTCCTGGCATTATGTAGCTGATTGTTCATTGTCCTTTGTGGCGTCTGCAAAAGAAAAATATCATTTATCTTTCTTTGTGTGAAACTGGATCATACCATTAATTTCTAACACCTACAAATCAAATCATTTTTCTGCTCATCCACTCCTTCCTTTTCTGTTCCTCTGCAATCATATCTGTTTGTTCCCGACCAGATACATTCCTTTGAGGTTCATTAACCAACCGATCAACTCATGTCCTTTTTAAGAACGTGAACTTAATATATTGCTGAACATTGTCGCACGTTTGTATGCTGCAGATATTCATGACACCGTGAGTGACTTCTTTCATTTGTTGCCGTTATAGAAATGGATTCTTAATAGTTTGCATGAATTCTTTATTTGTACAATTTAATCTTCCTTTTAGCCACAATAACTCTGCAACCTGGGGCAGCACGGCGGCGCATTGATTACCTTTTCCACCTCGGTTTGATTCCGACAGGTTCATTGGAGACCCTAAATTCTCCTGATGAGTGAATGAGAGCGAATGTGGCCCTGTGATCGATCCGGGGTGGACCCCACCCCTCGCCCAATGAATGTACTCTGCAAATTTCTGTTTCCTATTGATTTCAATTAATTACTGTTTTTATGGCATGTAGCAGTTATTTGTGCTACACATTGCCTATTACTGCTTTTCTTCACTTTAAGTCGTGTATTGATTTGGAGTTTTATTGCCAACGACTTTAGAGGATGTAGTTACACGTAGAACGCGATTTAGGGGTGCAGATCTGATCTCAGCTGACCCGGCGTTTCACTGCGCTATCACCTGCTGATCATCCAGATTTCTTCCTCTGACCTCAACCCTGCTGATTGCAAGCTAAAACTAGCAAGAAGGAAATGTTGTTTCTTTAACCATTTTCCGAAACTGGTCCTCTATTAATCTGGAGGGTGAAATCACTTCCTACAGTGAGCAGGCTGCTTGATCTGAAGCACTTTTTTCATTCAATTTCAAATCATTTCTGACAAATTTTGAAGTTTCACCAGATTTCAAAATCGATTTTTGAGAAGCTGATGCCCTGATGAAATGTACTTTATAGACCATTTATTGAAAATTAAGTTACGACTGAAGAACTAGCATGGGTGTTCAAACATCATGCGCAACAGTGATGTTTAGATGCACTGCAGTGCATTTCAAATAAAAATGTTCAAACCTATCTAATTGTAAGAGCAATATAAACTTTTAACAAGACAACAGCAAATCGCAAACAGAGCGCCCTATAGAATTTACATTGTGTCTTATTGTGTATTAACATATATGGATTGACCCTGGTGTTCAAAAGTCCAATAAAAGGGTTGTGTAAATCACAAAAAATACTTCCGCTGTAATGGATTTCTCATGTGATTTCACAGTCGCATATTATTTGTGATCATCGAGAAAAGAAATCACAAGCAAACAAGCAATTGGGGCCACAGTGCTCTGTAAATATCCAAAAGCTGTTTATGCAGCTGAATTAGGAGGTTTTGGAAGGACTTCTTCTCCAGTGTCCCCCGCAGCACTTCATGTGATGTAACACCAAAGTTAGATCTTCTCCTCTCTCATTCATAAAGAATGATGCATTCTTTCATAATAGCTCAACCTGCTTCGAGTCGTTCATTACATCTTCGCTGGAGTATTAATCATTTCAGCATAAATGTCTGGCCTTGCGAACTAGCGGTTGGCAACGCAAAGCCAAATCTTGGCTCATTATGGAGTTTCCTGGTGACGTCCTCCGTATTTATTCCCCTTCCTGCCAGCAAATGAGATCATTAGAGTACATTTAAAGCCTTTTAAAGTATTAACTTGTAAGCTTTTCTATCTCATGGGCCGCTGCGTTATTCATTTATATACTTTCTAAAAATAATCAACATGATTAGCAGTCATTTGAAGACATTCCCACTGAAAAATCAGGCCCACGTCTGATCAGTATTTCGTGCTGGAGGGCCGGTGTCTTTACCTGTAATTCAGAGGGGGGCCCTCTGATGCTGCACTCCCCATCTGAAGGCGCCACAGGTGCCTGTCTGATGTCTCCCGCTCAGCAGGATTCCTCAGGAGGCTGGATCACATGGAGCTCCCGTGGACTCGCTTATTAAAGGCTCCGGCTCAAAGAGCCCGTAAAGCCTTGCATCTTTCCTGCGCGGCGTTCACAGTTCTGTGTATTTTTTGCCGTGAGCCGCTGAGTGAACACCCGCTCGTGTATCGAGACAAGAACGATATCATAAACTAAATAAATAGTAAATAGTTCACATCAGCTACAAATTCCATTTTATTTTTTTTTCTAAATACACCGCAAACTCTGTGTTTCTCAGGGGGTTTTTGCCAATCGAAGACGCAATTTAGTCTCAACAAATATTTTTTTAGTTTGAATTTTGTGACATGAAGAGCAGATGATGGCAGATTTAATAATACTGTCCAGGAGCCAGACAGAGATTTGAGAGAGGTTGCAGAGGCTCACTCATATAGACTGAGCCCCTTTGAACAACACCATTGATTTCTCATTGTGTTTCCCACAGGATAAAAAACAGATTACCAATATTTAGTAGGGTTTTTTTGGTTTTGATTTTTAAGATTTGCATAATTCAGTTTCAGTACAGGGTGGCAGTGGTTAGCGCCTCTGTCTCGCAGCAAGAAGGTTCCCGGTTCGCTTCCAACCCGGAGTTTGCATGTTCTCCCAGTGTCTGCCTGAGTTTCCACCGAGCTCTCCGGTTTCCTCTCACAGTCCAAAAACATGCAGCAGGTTCACTGGAGACCCTAAACTGCCCAGACGTGTGAATGAGAGAGTGAATGGTTGTACGCATCTATATTTGGCCCAGCGATCGACGGCCGACCGGTCCAGAGTGAGCCCTGCCTCTCGCCCAATGACAGCTGGGATAGACTCCAGCACCGCCATCATGAGCACCGTACCGGCTACCTGGTGTAGAAAATGAATCAGTATCGGCGAAACTTTATTTTTCCTCAAGAAACAGCAGATCCAACTTCAATAAATACACAAAATAAAAATAAAATAAAGATATAAAATAGAGGTAAAATAGAAATAACTGAAAAATAAAGTCGCGTGAACTCCAACATCTCCTAGCATCCGTGCAAATGGCTGTACATCTATGAATAACTGGAGATCTGTGCAAATGGCAGAAGAAAACTGTACATTTGTGTGACGTGCTTTGCATTTATACAAAGAATATAACACGAGCAGCACTAAACTTGAATGAATGAATGAATGTATAACAGTTTAGTTACACGGTTAGAGTTGATGTAATTAAAAAATATATATTCTGTAAAATTCTATAGATTAAATTTAATTTGATTATTTGCATTTTATTTCTAATTGATAATTTACGCAATTAATCACAATAATTGATTGAAATTGATGATCAGGCATTTCACTGGTAATCAAGCTGATCCAGTGGAGATTTGTGGAGCTCCATCCATTTTAAAAACATTTTCATTTCGGAAGTTAAACCTGGAAAGAGAGGAAAGAAATAAGAAAATCTTAGGCAAAACGATCCAGCAGTTATTTTTTCTGAAGAACCAAAACCAACGTGAAATTAAAGTTCAACCTGACAGTTGATCACACATTGTGTAAACCTATTGTTTCCATGTTCAGTTTGCGGCCCCGCTCCTGCATTTCATTTGATGTGCATCGTTATTGTCCGACATATTCTGTTCCCCGACTCTGTTGCTGCTCACGTCCTACTGGACTTGGATTGTGAAGTACACATTTCATCAGTATTTGGTAACTGTTCAGAGGCAGGTCTTCTGCAGTCATCCCAGATTATGACTCATCCACCCGAACCTGATCTAGAACGTACGTGTGTGTGTGTGTGTGTGTGTGTTTACGTGCACCCCGGATTCCTTTACACACGCGCGCGCACACACTCACACACACACACACACACACGAGGCTGAGATATATATTTTTACATCCCTGCATTGCAGCAGCTGAATGTGTGACCCTGTTCAGCCTGACTTGGAGAGGAAAGAAAGGATTCATGATATTAAAATTGCTCTGATTCTCATTTGAAGATATTTAAACCAAAAAAAAAAAAAAAGTAGATAAATATGGATTGTTGTCAGTGGTGTGATGATTCAGAATCCCTGTTACTAGATAAATTCCCTTCACAGCGAGTGATTACTGGTGGGGTGGGGAATTTGGTGTTTGATGCCTAGACAAAAACTGTACATAGCTGTGGATCTACATGAGATTCCTCTAGTCGCGCCTCCTTTACGGCTTTTTTTTTTTTTTTTTTTTACATTTCAAGTAAAGTCAGGGGGGACAAGTGACACAAAAAGAAATCGAATGTTACATTTAAGCTCCAACAGCACCGGGCTGCAAAATGATAAACAGCAGCCTTTTCTGATGTACATCCACATCATTCATCAGTGTTCGCAGCGGCGTGGACCAAAGAATGGGGAGATGATTCCCACTGATACGTGATTTGTCATGCTACTCAGAGGTGAGATGGAGGGACTGATCTGAAATTGAAAGACATCACGAGGGCTTTAAACAGCTTAATACACAAGAAAAAAAAAAAAACACTCCTTTCTCTTTTACGCCTTCAATGAGCCTCTCTCCGCTGAGATTATGGTTTCCATAGCAACACAGCTGATTGCATGAAAATTGCTGTGGTTGTGGGTGCCATGGCAACACATTACTTTACATTATAGCGGCGTCAGGGAGCCCGCTCTCACGTCCCAGTGTTGCAACTGTGCTTACACGTCATGATGAGATATGAACGGACCGCCAGTGGTCACGTGGGCCGCCGCGGTAAAAATATATGAACAAGTCGGAACCTAAGCGTTCCCTCACTACCCGGATATTTGGGGTTCCCCATCCACTCTCAGATTATGATTACAAGGCTAATCCCATGTTATATGTGTATTACAGCACTTTTTAGCATGCAAGCCACTGGGTATGCAATCGGCATTTCACGGAGGATTGAGTCATTGTATTGGCTCGCTTTAAGCGAGTAGCCCACATAGATCAGCGTGTGTGAAGTGGATTATTAATACGGGCTAAGATGCAATCAATGCAGGTGCATGTGGCGAAGTCTTTTTTTGAATCTCTCGGCGAGTTCCACTTCGCTTGCAAACACACTGATCGTCTGCTGTTCCGGAAGCCAAACGCCGCCTTCCTTCAACTCCCTACACCACACACTGACGCATGGCCCCTCACGCCTCGCATCGGGACAAGACGTTTCTTTCTCTTGCGGATTTCTTCAAAGGCGCAGCGTCGCCATGGTGATGGTGGCCCGCAGTTTGGGATGAGAAATAGTTAGGGAAGAAGACAGCGGAGAGAGAGAGAGAGAGAGAGAGAGAGAGAGAGAGAGAGAGAGGGGGAGAGACAGAGAGAGGCTTCCAGCATATCATGCGCTTGTTGACAAACATATATGTGGATATCCACTTCCCGAGGCCGTTGAAACACTTGACCCCGCTTCCACTTTCCACTGTCGCTATCTTCCCTTCGTCCTTGCTCTCGCATTCACATCACAGAACATGGAGCCATTGACTGATAAGGACTCCTGCAATATCGGCAGTGAAGTCCTCTTCAGAGCCGCGCTTCGGTCACCGGTTCAAAATCAACATATGTGCTGCAATTATTTCACCTGGGAAAGGGCCGGAGTGTTTTTAGGCTAAGATCGCAAAAGCACAACGGATATATCATGTGTTTTGTTTTACAGACATAATCCTAGTAATATGATTTACATAAAGTAAATAACCACATTTTTCTATACCTATAAAAAGACTGTTACGTCACAAGGAAGGTGAAGCGTGAAGCTTTATGTACGCGATATTTGTGGATATAAATCCTGCTCTGTGCTATAATTCAAACATTTTTTTTTTTTTTTCTTACAAAGTTTATTGAGAAAACTAAGGTCTCTATCTATCAGATATCCATTGATTCATTATCCATGACGCTTACCCTGCATTCAGGGTCACGGGGGATGTTGCAGCCTAACCCGGCTGTTATTGGGCGAGAGGAAGGGTTCACCCTGGATCCATCACAGGGCCACCAATAGAGATATACAACCATTTACCCTCTCATTCACACAATGGCAATTTTCCCTTTTTTTTTTTTTTCTCCAATTAACTCTCAGCATGTGTTTGGACCGTAAGAGGAAACCCACGCAGGCACGGGGAGAACATTCGAACTCTTCCCTGTGGGAAAAGAACCAGGGTTCTTCGTGTGAGGGGGAGGCGGTAACCACTGAGCCTCCGTGCCGCCCTTTTTCGTTGAAATAAAATAAACTACATCCAAAGGAAGGGAGGTGAATGGGGGTCAAGAGCAGCGACTCCAAAAGGATGCTAATGTTGCCGAGGGTCTAGTGGAACTGAAATAGACATTCTCACTTAAATACAGAATTGAAAAAAAGGGTAGAAACAGATGGTGGCACCGTGGTTAGCGCTTCGGCCTGACAGTACGAAGGACACCGGTTCCTTTCCAAACAGGGGACCTTTCTGTGTGTAGTTTGCATGTTCTCCCTGTGTCTGCGTGGGTTTCCCGGGTTCTCCGGTTTCCTCCCACAGTCCGAAAACATGCAGCGGGTTAATTGGAAAAAATCGGGAAAATTGCCCAATGAATGAGTGAGTGAATGGTTGTCTGTCTACATACGTGGCCCTGCCATTGATTGGCGACCAGTCCAGGGTGTACCCCGCCCCTCGCCCGATGACAGCTGGGATAGACTCCAGCATTCCCTGCGACCCTGAGTGCAGGATAAACGGATGGAAATGGACGGGTACAAACAGAGATATAATGTTGCTAATTGCAATTTGAATTCTCATTCTCAGGTACCTGATGAATGTGACATTTGAGGACCGTAACCTGTCATTTAGCAACGAGGGCCACCAGATCTTCCCCAAACTGGTCATCATTCTTCTAGACAAGGACAGACAATGGAACAGGGTAAATATCTGATGCCCCGCTCTTCTCTTTCTTCTATTGCCTCACTATTTATTTTTCCGTCGGAGAGCCAATCAAGTGACTATTGTTCTAGATTGATGATCACGTGGCCCTTATTGACTCACGCAGGTTGGTAAGTGGGAGAAAGGCTCTCTGGGCATGAAGTATCATGTGTGGCCTCGCTTTGACCTGTACTCGACTGCAGAGGAGCGGGAGGACCACCTCTCCATTGTTACCCTGGAGGAGGCTCCGTTTGTTATCGTTGAGGACGTGGACCCGCTCAGCGGAACATGCATGAGAAACACGGTGCCTTGCCGCAAACAGCTCAAACTCAGGTGAGCGTTTCAGCGGTTCCTCCGGACGCAGGAAATGAAACTGAATGAGACCCTTCATTTTTTTTTAATCGTGCAACGTGTTCAAACGGTTTATGTTCCACCGTCTGGATCCGGCAACGGCAGTGCAGCAGGAAACGACATTTCTCACCTGATCTTCTCCACCTCCACCCTCACTTTCCATCCGTTTCCCTTGCCTTACGTGCCCGAGCAGTTATTACTATGAAGCGGATCAATTAAAGGCCACAGAAAACCAAACATAAGGGGGGAATTTTCACAGCCATTGTTTTTATTTCCCTGAATTTGTTTATTTTTTCTTTCTTTTGCAGTTCATCCCCTCACAACCCCTCGGTGTCCAGTGGTCGTGTTCACTCCTCTCCCCCCGCTAAATGGATCAGCATCTTGTTTTCTGTCCCTGTTTTCCTGCCGTGCCTCCACCCCAACCTCCACCCTCCGCCTCTCCTCCATGTGTGCAAATGAATTTTCCTCAGCAGCCTCCTCTTCTAACACTGACCTGCCTGGAATCTCCTGAGGGTGTCCTACATCTTCTGCCTCAGAGATTTTTGTATTGACTGATCTTTTACTCCGCTCTTTCACCTGGCTCCCAATTTCTGTTTTTCTCCCTCCCTCTTTCTCCCCGGGCCATGTGTCTCTCTCTCTCTCTCTGTCTCTCTCTCTCTCTCTCTCTCTGCCCTTTCGTAATCATCCTCACTTACAGCATTACAGGGATGGACAGCTGGGTTGTTTGTTGTTGTTGTTGTTGTTGTTGTTGCTGTTGTCGCTTATTTTCACGGACACATTGAAATCCAAACGCGGTTTCCCTCACGGACAGAGAGACACCCATACTCTCATAATCCCACTATAAATGGTGGAAGTAAATCATAAAGGTTGCCGGATTCACCATCCCCGAGGCTGACGCTCTCGTGCGAATATAAAACGCTTCGACACGAGCCGGAACAAAAAAGCGCTTTGCCTGGAAACGACGATGGCCTCAGAGAATGGGCAGGGCTACCAACTCCCACACCTGTTGAGCACTTGTGGGTCAAAACGAGAAACCCGATCGATGTCGCACAGAAGGGTCAGAATTTCTTTTTTTGACTCATTCTACCTCATTCCTTATCCCAAATCTATGTTACACGATCACCACTATATTCCAATTCTTATTAGCTCGGCACGCAATTGTAGGTTTTCACCGAAACCTGTCAGTATTCGTGGATTCCTGTTGAGCAGGACAGCACGACTTTTTGATTTCCTACCAAAAAAACAGTGTAAAAATCATACATTTTATCCAAGTTGTGCTATGTTTCATCTTCTCTCCTTGCTGCATTTATACCGTTAGGCCCATTATGTACTTAGCGGTAAAAGGAGTCCATTTGTCCCATAAATTTGGTTGGGGTCCAATGTCAACACCCAAGAACCAACGCCGTCCTAAAATATGTTAATCTCATCATCAATTATTTCTCCTTCTTCACCCGTCTTTGTGATCGCCCCCCCCCCCATTCCATCTGTCAGCAACGAGACGGGTGATACAGGGATTTACATCAAGCGCTGCTGCAAAGGCTTCTGTATTGACATCCTCAAGAAAATCGCCAAGACCGTGAAGTTCACTTACGACCTCTACCTGGTCACCAATGGCAAGCACGGAAAGAAAGTCAATGGGACGTGGAATGGCATGGTTGGAGAGGTGACAACATTTTCTCTTCCCTTTTCCTATGATATATATTTTTTAAGATATAGTCATTTTTTTTTAATCCTTTATAAACACCGCCAATAACAGTTTGTGAGATTTCACAGCATTCAAATGTTATTAATCTAAATAGAACAACGTAGAGCAAATCATCAACTCCTATCTAATGCATTTATTGGTTATTCTTTATATTATAAAAAGTGCGACAGGTCTTTCTGTGAACTCCCACAGAAATGCCACAGCCAGTTATATTAAAGTTATACTAAAAGTTATGAGTCATATTAAAATCCACCTCCTCTATGATTACGCTTTATGACAAGTATAATATCGAGACCACAATCAAAAGTTCTGGCAGGGTGCTGATGTGTGTAAATCAGCTGCGGGGATGTGATCATCTCGTCCACGGAGAAATGCTTGCACTTGTCGTGGAGACTCACATCCATTGGTCACTTGGCGTGATTGCAAACCTCGGTGTAAAATGAAAGGTGATTAAGGGAAGCTCTGCGTGTCCTTTTTATAGAAAGCTGAAGAGACGGAGAAACAGCGTTGCGTTCGGGCTCACTGGATGAAAGAAACCAGTAATTATTGAATTCTTACTCAACTTTCATTTCAGTGTTGTTTTATGATGTGATACAGAATCGGGCCAAGAGATTATTCACGTTGTTTAACAATCCCCTCCGCAGCCAGAAGACAAAACAACAAAGCATCTCTCCGTCTCACATTCCCAAGTGATATCTATAAAAATACAAAGCTACTCCAAGTAGCACAGGTCAAATTTAACATTTCGTTGTTAAGTAGAGCGAGAGAAAATGTAAATTCAATAACTCTGCCGTCTTCTCAGCAGTTGTTTGTGGCCGGAATGAGGTCATCGACCAGTTACTTGGTTAAGTTGTGGGTGATTCCACAACCGATCGATATGGTATTCCATGGAAATCAAGTATGGCATCAAATGATATAGAAAAGATAAAGCAAAGTGGCCAAATGTCCTCTCTGATCCGAACATTTCGTCTTTTCACGTCCGGTCCGATGCGGGTTTTATAAATCGGGGAAAATATCCAGTTTTCGTTGATTTCCAGGACCATTGAGCACGTATTTAAATTGGCCGCCGCTGTGCACAGGTTCCTCCGGTACTTGTGAAGCACCGTACCGTAACACCGATTCCATTCATGAAACCCAATTTCAAAGACTTCTCTTTTTGTGAAGACTTTCATGCTCATTTTTTGAGCAGCCAAAAACCGCTGCGTGAGATCAGCTCGACAGCAGAATACAGACAGGCAAAAGAACAGCAGGGTGCAGAAAATGCAGCGACTAAAGAATATTTTTTTGTTCGTCGTCGCGCTACTATTGTATTATTCACAAAAATATCATCGTAACGATAGGATGATATTTTTGGCTGGTTTTGATGTTTCTCGGAGGACTTCAAGAAAGAGCTGCTAAGAGCTGTTAAGACTAATTGTTTCTTTTACAATTATTATATTCCAGAAATTTTTCCTTGATTTTGTTACATTTTCTTTTGGGAGGAAAATTGTCATAAAGAGATATTCTTAAATGAAAATGCTTGCAGAATAATCAGGATTACTTTGTGTCTTTAGCCAGAAAGAGACATTATTTTGATGTCGAATTGGATTCTTTATACATACAGAGAAGGTATATTTAGATATATCAAAGCTATAAGGCATCTTTGAGGAAAATTCGGGTGTCATTTAAGCATCATGAGGCCAAGTCGAGTGGCTACCTTTTTTCAAAGGAAAAATACGATAACTTAAAGTGACTTATGGACCGGGGAGCAGAAGATCCTGAGCAAAGTCGGGTGACCTTTACCTTATATCGGGCATATTTGTGGATAGCACACAAGGGAAAAGGACAAAGCAAATCCTCAAACAGGAAGCCACAGTTCCGGTGACCAGGAGTACGACACCACGGAGATGTATGAGCTCTGCAGCCAATGAGCTGCAGTAGGAATGGAAACAGCAGGGTCGCAATGGAGGTAAAAAAAAATTGGACACCGGCTGAGTTGACAAAGGCAGGACTGAAATCTCCCGCAGCCATTGGTTCGCGAACCAGAAGGAACTAAGGGTTGTTTGCCGAGAGTGTCGGGACAGTACCACGTTCGATATCAGTAGGGATAGCCGGAGCCTTGAAATCAGAAGACACACATTCCAACCCTGTAAGCTTGGCTTCCTAGACCGGTGACTAACATGATGTCTGTGCTGGAGACGCTGGTGGGGACAGGTAGTGCAGAACGCTGGCATGCCGGAGGATGGAAACTGTGGCTGAAGATAGAAGGCAGCTGGTCACTATGTGGATATTGGACAGCATGCAAGAAGAATCTATTTTTAAAAACTCATCGTTGGTGACGCCTGTAAGGAAGGATCCGGAGACTTAAAGAAAAGTCAAGTCAAGTTAGATTTTATTGGTATGGCACCAAATCACAACACACATGTTTCATGACGCTTTCCACGCAGAGCAGGTCTGGACCAAACCCTTGAAAAGGATGTGGAGAAACCCAACATTCTCTCAAGAGCAAGCACTCGGCTAAAGAGCCAATGAAATACAGCCTTTTACCGGGCAAAAACCTAGAGAGAGAGAGAGGGAGGTGGTGTGAGGGTTGGGGGGGACAGGCACAAATGATCTCATACTAACAGTTAATAGTTTAATGGCAATAGCTGGCATGATCCATCAATAGCTTTGATTTTCATAAAAGAAATAACAATGGTGGATGCTCAGCAAGACGGCTGCAGTAGATCAAGCCAGGCCCCCTGGGAACCTGCAAAATGAGAAAAGCCTGAGGACTGGGGAGAAGATATGAGGTTACTATCATGCACTGATGAAGGCACATGAGTGCAGACGAGGTTAGATGTATCATCACAAACCTCTGCAGCTCTGGTACTTTATTTTCGGGTAATTTTGGGAAAAAATCACAGTGCTAAATCCCTGAGGAGATGGTTACGCTGCAGTCATTCAATAATGTCCCATTTGTAGGAAAAAAAAAACATGTAAATACAACCCAAAAGCCCACTAAGAGCTGGAAGGCACAGGTTATGAACTTGATTCATCAAAAATTCAAATAGCACGAGGAAAATATGAAGCCAAAATGGGAATTTAAACACAATTTAAAAAAAATAAATAAATAAAAAAAAAAAGAAAACGAAGAATAGAGCAGGTGAACGACCGGAGATAAGCAACCAGGGCAAAGGAATCAATAAGAAGACACACCTGAGACACATCCAGGCGGCGTAGCGATCAAAAAGGGTGTAAAAACAATCAAAGACTGGAGGTAAACCTGAAAACTCTCGAGGGTCAAAACCTTCAAACAAAGATAGATGGTAGACACCATTCAAGGACTGTGGCCTTTACATGATCTAAATGCAGATGTGGCCACAGAGTACAACACTTTCCTCTCATCCTCAGCCTTAACATATGTAGTTACTACAGCTGAACTGTGTGTGTGTGTGTGTGTGTGTGTGTGTGTGTGTGTGTGTGTGTGCGCGTGCGTGCTTTTTTCTTTGCCTGTGCAAAGTTAAACTTCACAGAAGGGCGAATTCTATGAGCAGGATTGCTTTTGTCTACCCTTAGTTCCTTACTTTGCTCTTTCACGCCGTCAAACACATTTTCCCCTCAACCTCGCCCCGGGGCAAGCTGTGATCATAACCTTGAGAGAAGGACGGCGAGCCTCACGCCCAGCGATGGAAACAGAAAGGCATGGACAGAGAAACACTGACTGAAAAAGATGACCATGTAGCACAATGTATTATTGTTACCATTATTATAATCAGTAGTGGAAGTAGTAGTATCATCATCATTGTTATTGTTGTTATTATTAATAATATTACTATTAATGTCAGCATAGTTATTGTTGTTTCAATTAAAAGAAAACAGATTAGTTAGGGTTATAAACATGTTCATTATTCATCGGTTTTAAAATAATGATTAAAACCACATCTAAATGGGTTGTGTATGCAATGTACGGATGCTTTAATTCCTAAATGCCTGAGTAAGTAGTTACTGATTTATCTGAAATACGGAAAAAAAAAAAACACACACGATGAGAAAGATGGAGAGGAAGAGGAGAAAGAGAATAACCTGCACATAAAAAAGAAAAAAAGGCTGAAGAAAAGGAACGTAGGACTCAACTCTGGAATACATAATGCATACTAACCAAGTCTTCTGTGCTCCATCTTTATTTATGACCTCGGGATTTAGGAGCCTTGAGGTGAATATATGTGAACTTTGATGGAGGCAGCCTTGTAGGGGTAATTTCAACCGGCCCTTTGTGGTCATGATCCCCTTTCCCTTCCGCATTTATTTTTCCAAAACAAACCGTAAACAGTCCGGCGACGAAGGTGGCTCTTAATAAATAAATCACTTTCGGGTTGTTTTTTTCCCCCTTCTTCTTAACCGCTGACCATCCGTGTCTCTCTCCTGTCCCTCACTCTGACCTGCAGGTGGTGTTGAAGAACGCCCACATGGCAGTCGGTTCGCTCACGATCAACGAGGAGAGGTCAGAGGTCATTGACTTCTCGGTGCCGTTCATTGAGACGGGAATCAGCGTCATGGTCTCCCGTAGCAACGGAACTGTCTCCCCATCCGCCTTTCTAGGTGAGAAGAAGTGCACCTGGCACCTCTGGCAGGAGTACAACTGTCGCCGCAGAACACTTACATGCAACAAAGCAGGCACTTTACACGCCTTGAAAGCGTATTCATAGAGAGCAATGCGAAAAAAGGTGTTTTTGACGACGGTTCTTGAATGCAGAGTCGGTTTGAAGTGGCAAAATCTGTGCCCGTTTTCTCTGAGACAATCTGCCCTGTCACCTGCCTGCGTTCCTCTTGAGAGCAACCAAATATACGTGTGACGACTCGAAATATGCCCCGAATACGCAGCGCATCGGATTAGATTTCGACTAATTGTGTTCACAGCAGAGGTTGATTTCGTCACCGGGCATGTCACTTAATGAACTTATCCTCTGTTTCTCCCCCTTTCCGCTCCGCTTCCCCTTCACCTCTCTTTCCTCTCCATCTCGCAGAGCCCTTCAGCGCCGATGTGTGGGTGATGATGTTCGTTATGTTGCTCATCGTGTCGGCGGTGGCTGTGTTTGTGTTCGAGTACTTCAGCCCGGTGGGTTACAATCGCTGTCTGGCAGATGGGCGAGGTAAGAGGGCTGTGCACAAACATGCACAAATGCGCACGGTATTACACACCTCGTCAACTGAGGTTCAAAGTGAGCCACGTCCTGATCTAACTCCGCTGAAAGGATTGCCTGTGGTCTGATGCGATGCGACTGCATTCTCTGCGGTTTTGAGACGTACGCGTGCAACGTCGACAACCTTGACCTTTTTACGAAACAAAAAAAACATCACACTGTCAGGACAGTCATATGTCAGTATAATTCGTATTTTAAGCTCAAGTGTTGAAGTGATGCGGACATAGTTCTTCACCTTGTGTTTGAATTGAGTACGTTTCTTCCCAACACCTTTCATCATGCAGAAATTCAACGGTCTGAAAAGCGGTCCAACACCGTTGAGTTGGGGGCCATCGGCTTCACTGAGGCCTCTGTTGAGGGCGTTAAAACACCGGGGTGGCTTCAAATATTAAGCAGGAACTTGGGAAAAGTGATGCATTTCTGAAGTCCCAAAGGACCGAGTCACGCTGTGCTAATGACACCTGGGCACATTTTGCTACGTCTATTGAGATTTTGGTCAGTTTCGTGGCAAAAATGAACTCTTCTATTGTTTCCCAGAAATCTGTCAACTACCTTTCCTATAAATGGATCCTTCTGCTCCCGGTACAAGTGAAAAGTAGAATTCAGTAAAATTTTCTATGTTACATTTAAACGGCTCTTTGACAAACACCTCTAATTGAGTGGACCCCTGTGACTTCTTTCTCCGAGTCTGCACTTCTTATCCACATCTTCAGTCACTTGAACGCTTTTTCTTAAGTATTTTAAGTACTCTTACCACCAAATGTGTGAACAAAGGCTTCTCTGTTCTCTTAATTCTTTTTTTTTTTTTTTTTTTTTTTTTTTTTTAATAACGCCATTCTCCGATATTATGCTTGTGTTACACCACCTCTCCCAGAGTTGTTAAACTGATGAAGTCACTGAAGTAGATGTTTTTCCATGCATTGGAAACGTTCAAGGCTTAACGGCGTCTGACAGTATGCATTAACTGGTTGGATTAAATCTAGTTCCAGGCAGTTGGCTGTTCAAATCAATTTTCCCATCAAAGTCAATGGTTAAGATTCAATTTGTTTTTGGTTTTTTGTGTTGTTTTTTTTTTGTTTGACTGTCTTTTTTTTTTTTTTATCTCGACTTTATGCACTCAAGAGTCCAAACAAAATAACGGGACTGCTGCTCACAGCATTTTTATGTTGGGAACCAGCTGGGTTAAGAGTTGTGTTTAGGCCAGACTTCCATTATATTGGTGTTTTGCGAACGTCTTCTGTCATCGCGACACACACGCACACATAAAACACACACACAAAAATGTCTTTGTACATAGGACGTGTGGTATAATCACTAGGTTATGTAAGCCTGTTGTCCTACAACGCTGCTCCAGCTGTAGTATAATTGTACCCTGCTGTGTGCCCATCTTCCCCTCCCCCTCCCTTTCTTTCTCCCTATTTCTTATGCCACAGAGGTGCAGCTACTAGTTTTCCTTTTTTCCATCTTCTTATTCTTCCCACTACCTTGTCACACTGCCATACCAGTAGGTGGAACAGAGTTAGTCTAACGGTCGGTTGTCACAGCGGTGGCTGGTAAGCGGGATTTGCATCGTAACGCGCATCATGCAATTGCTGACAAACTGAAAGATGGGAATTAATCTTGTCTTCGTCACCGCCATCCATCAAATGCCTCCCACAACTGCGGTCATGAGTGAAGTATTACCTGTGACCGTCTTCCCTCTGTCATCTTTCTTTCCTCCTCCCCTTCCCTCCCTTTCTGTTGCTGTCTCACAGAGCCCGGCGGTCCCTCCTTCACCATTGGAAAAGCCATCTGGTTGCTTTGGGGTCTGGTTTTCAACAACTCCGTTCCGGTGCAGAATCCCAAAGGCACCACCAGTAAGATCATGGTGTCCGTGTGGGCCTTTTTCGCCGTCATCTTCCTGGCCTCCTACACTGCCAACCTGGCCGCCTTCATGATCCAGGAGGAGTATGTCGACCAGGTGTCGGGCCTGTCAGACAAGAAGGTGTGAACGGGTTCCATACCGAAGCGGGATGGGGGGGGGGTTGAGGGGACCCACTGCGTTTACGTAAAAATGCTATTTTATTATTGATGATAATAAATAATGAGCTTGGGAATTTTAGCACCGTACTTCGGACGTGTTTCCGTGAACGAAGCCGTTTAAATGGCCGATTTAAAAATCCACCCCTTTTTTATTTTGACTTCCTCCTGTTTTTGTAAACTTTTTTCAGCTACCTATTGCTGTAAAAAATCAAACACTAGTCAATTTGCTGAATTATCATTGATTTTCTCCAAAGGTAATAAGACAATTGATGACATCTTACTTTGGATTTTGTTGGTTTTTCCTTTGACCTGTGGCAAATTCGATTCATGTTCCCTGATTTCATAATGTATTATTAATAATTCATATTTCATCCATACGAAACGGACTCTTGTAGACCGTTGACGGTCCGACGCACAGGCTAAGATCGACTTAGATCGTGATCTGGGTTACGATACTTATGTGCCTCGATGTGACCCCCCTCCAACCCCCGATGCTCCCATGTATGTCACAACTCAAATCATTTAGTTAATTTTAATCTTTCAAAAGCATCGTTCTGTGCTCCTGCTCAACGGTGCATTAAAGGCAATTTGACGCGACTCAGTGCGTTTTCCTTGCTAACAAGCTCTCCTCTGTCATTTTCTCTGTGTGGTTTCTTTTCCGGACCCCCCCCCCCCCCCCCCCCCCCCCCCCCCCCCCCCCCCCAACCCCCCCCTCCGACCAGGGAGCATTCGAACTTAACCAAAACT
>CAAKHD010005495.1:101029-142510 GCA_901007705.1 Fistularia tabacaria
TCTGGTTCCCCTCGGTTTTTCTTCCCTTCAACCCCCCCCCTCTCCTTTTTCCCTTATTTGTTTTTTTCTCGGCCCCCCCCCCCCCCCCCCATCCCCCTCCTCCCCGACAACAGTTCCAGAAGCCTAACGAGTTTTCGCCACCATTCCGGTTCGGAACCGTCCCCAACGGGAGCACAGAGCGCAACATCCGCAACAACTACCGAGACATGCACACCTACATGACCAGCTTCCACCAGAAGAATGTAGATGAAGCCCTTTACAGCCTCAAGACTGGGTGAGGAGAGAGAGCGACAGACAGATGGAGGATGGGAAGGAAGGGGGAAAGATGAAAGGGTATCAGCAGGGAGAAATCAGGGGAGGGAGTTACGGAGTTGTGAGGTCCTGTGCTGATGCAATAGAGAGAAAAGATGATGAGGAACCGAAAGGAGGGAGACAAATGAAAGAAAGAGAGCATTCCGGGTGACGTGGGTGGGAAGGCAGGAGAGTCGCCCGCCAGCAGCACCCAGAACAGCAGTCTTGCCTTTTGTTGCGGTAAAAGCTACCTAATATTCCCTGCTTTCAAAGGCGAACAAACGTCTTCCTTCTGCTTCGTCTCTTCCCCCCCGCCCCCCCGCCCCCCGGTCTTTTCATCGACCGCTGCTGCTGACTAACTTTTAAATTTGAAAAAATAAGGTGCTTCAGACGTTTGCCGATAGCGTGAACGGAGTGACGACAGAGGCCTTTTCCAGGCCCGAGGCACCGTTTTATAACAGTTTGTCACCAAGTTGGAGGCTGTCATGTCAATTTATTTGTCTATCAACTCACTCAAGGTTAATATGTATGGACACGGCCAGAAATGAAAGTGTTGATGTGACCCATCAACATATTCTGAATAAATTGCTTGATTTATATCAAGAAGAATGGCACGGAAGTAAAAACATTGATATTTTCCAGGAGACGTTCTTGAAGTCTGAATATGACAGATGCCAGCAAGTGTAGCAGCCTGCAGCTGCAGTTCCTCTCATTAACCTCGGGGCATCTTTGAAAAGTCATGTGTATTCATTCATGTCAAAAACAATTGATCCATTGTTTCTTTCCATCAGTTAATGTAACACCGACCGAAACATTCTCAGTGCAAAGTCGCCAAGATAAAATGAATCTGAGAATCGGTAGATGGATTGTGATGATTCAATTGCGATGACGCGGCTGAGACAGTGAGTTTAGTCCAAACCAGTCCAAATTCAAGTGCCGGTCCACCATGGCAGTCTTCAGCTTCTATTCCTGCTGAGGTGGTCCGTATCAGATTGAAAATATCATGGGAAAGCGTTGGAATGGGGATTCATAACATTATACAGGGTGATTAGCTGTGCGCTCCAAACTCTCACTGCTATGCATTATTTACCATAAATAGTCTCGACAACGATACTAGGATGGTCTATGGTTGCATATGGTCTGTGTTTGGGACTCCACCCCAAGTTTGATTTTTAATTTATTATATATAAATTTTTTTTTTTTAATTTAATTTTTGGAAAATTATCTGTTTAAATTATATAAAATTATGTATATATATGTATGCATACCGTAATTTGCGGACTATAAGCTGCTACTTTTTTCACATGCTATGGACACTGTGGCTACTTAATGGATTTTTTGGGGCTAATGAGCTTCTGAGGCTGTCCAATTCCAACACTGAAGAAGACGACTTTCATGGTTTTAGGAGGAAAACGAGGATCGCTATCCCGTTATTTTTAGCCGGTGTGTGTGTGTGTGTGTGTGTGTGTGTGTGTGTGTGTGTGTGTGTGTGTGTGTGTGTGTGTGTGTGTGTGTGAGATATATAGGATATATAAAGGATGGCACACCGTGTTGAAGGTTCTTGGTTTGATTCCACCATTCTGTTTTGGTTTCCACAGTCCTAATACAGGCCAGGGGATCAATTTTAGCTTTAACTTTAAATTCCCCCGACACGTGAATGACAGAATGAAGGGTTGTATGTCTCTAAACGTAGCGACCGATCCAGGGTGAACCTCAACTCTTGTCCAGTGACAGCTGGAATAGGCTTCAGCCCCGTCACGACTATGAGCGCGGGATAAGCAGCATAGATCATAAAAGAATGCATGGATGAATGAATATCTGATATATAGAAACCTTAGTTTGCAATAACAAACAAGAGAATCCATAATCACCGGATATCTAAACAGACCTCAAGAATATAATTCAGATTCTATTTGAATTATAAGATTAGGATTTAAATCCGCAAATCATATGTAAATAAACTGTCACCATTCGTATGGCGAAACAGTCTTTTTTTTTTTTTAAGTCAGAATCAGGCATGCATTACTTATAGTCTTTGTTTTCCCACTTCTCTTCTCTTGCGCTCTGCAGCAAGTTGGATGCTTTCATCTACGATGCCGCAGTGCTGAACTACATGGCAGGCAGAGACGAGGGCTGTAAGCTCGTCACCATTGGGAGTGGCAAGGTGTTCGCCACGACCGGCTACGGCATCGCCATTCAAAAAGACTCGGGCTGGAAGCGAGCAGTGGACCTGGCGATCCTCATGCTCTTTGGAGATGGTAAAGCTTGCAGTGAACCTCGGTTTTCATATCTTTTCGGGGGTTTTTTGCTATTTTACCCAATGACCGAAATGAACAACAGCACTGTTTGCTTCTGTTATTATATCATCTGATAGCCAAAGCATGAAATTACCTCTAATTAACCTCTCATGGTCATTGTTACATTTTAGACGGGTACCTTTCACAAAAAGAAACAATGAGGGTTTCATTTTGAATTTAAAACATTTAAGCCTCCCCTTTCTTCTCGTTTTATTCTGTAAAAACAAAACGCTTGAATCAGGATTCTCATTCAGCCTGACAGACGAACACAGCCCTGGTATTTGTATTCCCCACAATTGGACATCATGCAAATCAGGTTTTCGTACATGCGCGTTCAACAAACAATTGCACTTTGGCACTACACAATGTATTATCATTGGCTCATCGGATTTTACGGTCTCTGCCAAGCTCAGTGACACACTAAACTCCTTTAAGACCCGACAAGTTCCATGGTATACATGTGAGATTTATGTTTGTGTTGTAATGATTCTGCCCTTTATGATACTTTCCATTTTCGTCACTGCTCAGCGTCGACCTCAGCTTTTATTAACATTGCAGGTACGTCATTCTGCCGCGGCAAGGCGTCGGTCACATTGGACAGTATGAGGATTTGCGCCCTTGTACAGCTTCAAGTAACTTTCTAAGCATGAAGCAAAGTAACGTTTCAGGGTGATTAACATCTTTTATCCATTTTTCATATTCCCTGCTGATATTATTGTTCGCATTTAATTCTAAGCCTTTAGTTGAGTCCCCGTCGCACAAATCATTAACAAGCGGGATTTAAATGACCGTCCCTCTGCCCCAGCTCACCATCACCACCAAAAGCAAGGGAGCGCCACTGCTTTCTCACTTTTAATTGAGTAATGACCCCATTTTCTTTATCACTAGTTAGCATTAGGAAAGGTGATCATTTGTTTTCTGTAATAGAATTAAACAATCCCAAAGAAATGGTAATGAAGAGTATTAAACCGGAATACGGAACATTTTAGATTATAGGGCTGTTTCATCTTCCTTCACTGTTAAATAGGGAGAGATGAGCAAAACCCGTCTTTAAGTGTAAGATGATACAAATGAAACGGGAATACAAGTACGCACGTGTATCAGAATCAAGTACATGCATCAGTCACAATTGAGCATTTTCAATGCGTTGATCCCGCTCATTTCTTTGGTGAATGCTCTGTTGCTTATCTTTCACAATCTGGTTCACGATATATAGTGCACTTCGGTTGTGAAAACCGTCCCTCAGAGGGAATGCCATATTGGACGGATGATCCTCACAACAGCCTTTACTTTTGTGTGCTATCTTTCACCTGTTCGTGGTGATGTTAGGCATTGTGTGAAGGTAGCCACGCCACATGACCACGCCAGGCAACTGACCCTGTCTTTTTCCCCTTATGCAGCAGTCATCTTCTAACCGGAAACATTGTGACCCCTTGTTTGTTTACACACACACACCAAGCCGGTGAGCCGCAGGTCTTGCGGTCTTTCTGTGCAACGTGGGCCTGATGTAGGAAAATAAAGTGTTTTTACACCATTCTGTACTTGCACTTTTAACACAGTGATACTGAGCTAGAACAACCCAAACAGTTTGCACCAGTATTCTGCCTACTTTTCAGGGAAAACCAAAGTGTAATTTTCCCACCGTGTGTTGCAAGCATTTTTACAAAAGGGTGATGAATGCATAAATATTTCAAAATCCAATGGCAATTATGATATGTTTAATTGAGAGAGAAAAATCCGCTTTTCAATCCATCGTTGTTTTGGCCTGAGCCATTATGCTGTTTTTGTCAGTGCCAGTAGGGCGTTGGCTTCACCCAAAGAGTTCAGCTGCTCCATCCATTAGAGCCCTGCATTGGGAACCAGTGTTAATCTAAGGCTCCAGATTAAACAGCACTGACAGCACGACTTGGGTGCCCAGATGAGACCTCTGTTTAATTATGTTTTTGCCATAGATGACCTGGATGACAGCTTATTTTGCACAGCCCTCATCTACACGGACAGACTGGCATAAACAGGCCACCCACCTACAGTACCACCCGAAAGAGCTGTTTCTGTATGAAAATTCAAACCTGTTAATTTTTTTTTTTTTCTGGTAATGAAGTTTGAGTGTGTAAACACTTCAGTTTCAGATCTACATATTAAATGGCACATTATTTCAAAAAAAAATATTCCAAGCCCATGCCTGGTTTAAATTCCTCTGAACAAAACTTTTCCTCAAATGATCAATTTAACCTGTTAATCAGTTTTCATATTGAAATTCTCATTGCTTTTAACCTTTTCTCCTCCAAACGAATGCAACATTATCGGGATACGCAATGTCTCCTCAACACGCTCATGTCTTCTCAACATTGATCCAGGATTACTTTAAAATAGTTGGAATATCAGTACTCACTGTGCTCAGGCCTGCCTGTCATTTTCAATAACCGACCTTCAAATCTCTTTCAGCCCTAAGCCGTTTCGTGTCAGTGCTAAAAACGATCTTGATGTTTAAACACAGAAAGCCTTTGACTGTACCACCTCAGTAGCAAGCTGTTATTTTTCTGCAAAATGAAATCAACGCGATATCAAAAGTAGTACTGGCAGTACAAGCACAGCCATGAACTGTGCAGCAAAGTTGACATGGGTCTTAATGAATATATTAATTTGATCAGTCTGTCTTTAAAACCATGTCTACTAATAGAGGGACTTTGGGATAATGAAAGAAATTGAGAAAATGGAAGAAAAAAATCAGGAACGTCAATTATCATCTGTTTTACTTTTTGTCTCTCATCAAATTAAGTTCCTGATGGGAATTAGTTCCTGCTGTATAATTTTACCATTGGAGAAAGGTGAGTCATCCGTATCGGTTGCCAACTTCCATATTCTATATAATGCAGCATTTTCGCACAGGCCCTTGGTGACCCCTTGCATCCCCCTCACACGGCCGTGATAAACGGATGCCCATCTCAGACAGAGCCTTCGCCTCGAATCACAAGTCTAATAGTCAAATTGATTTAGACCTTGACATCCACGGTTGGAATCCTCCACGGTGATATACGCCGAGGTGCCGGCAGAAATGTACGTTTGCGAGACGTGCACACATGTGACATGTTCCTTTGTGCCCGCTCGTTTGAGCTTTTGTTCCCGAGGATAGGGGGTGGGGGGGGGGAGGGGGGGAGGGGGGGTGGGGGCATCTGCATAATTTACTCAACTGAGAAACGACCGTATCGTCGTGACCCCTGCGTATGCCAGATACGACCTCTTATTACTTCATGTAGACCGCCTGGATGTCAGCGTAACACGCATTCGTCCAGATTAAGAGATCGCACTCATTGACGTCCGCTCATGTCCGCCATGTCTTGTTGGAAATGAGACATGAACGTGAAAGTTTTTCTGATAAATCGGACGAGAGGCGGAGGAGGAGAAGGTAAAGCCTATGAAGAGACTGGGGAAAAAAAAAAAAACATGTCTCGGAACACACACGTACATGATCGTTCTTGAGGAAACCGTGGCAGAGCGGAAGCAGTGCAACGAGCTGGAAGTGGAAACAGCCAGTGCAATGTCTGACGCTCACTACTGCACCGAACACATTGACACCATGTGTTTCTTTTATTTACACAGGAAGAGGTGGATGGACAGCCAGCCATTTGAAATATCCCCCGCAAACCACATTAGGCCGTTTCTACATTCTCACCTACGCAACAGACCGCTTTTAAATTAATTCAATATATTTTCAAAGAAAAACACACCAAAAAAAACATTGGAGACGACAAGGTTTTTAGTCTTACTCAAGGACGCGACATGAGCCAGTGATTGAATCAGCCTCCCAGTACCGGTGCCTTCCCTGGCTCCGAGTCCTTGTAATGTTTTTATTATATGAAGTTGTGTTACAGGAAAATAGAATAAATATTTTGCAGCGGTATTCTTCATAATATTGACCTTGTGGCGAACAGCTCCAACCCATTTGCTGAATCTGTAAACGGTTCGGAATGAACAGCTGATTTACCATTTGTTGATTCCCCTGCCAAGAGGTGTTTTGAGTGATGAACACCTCCGAAAGAAGAGCGTCAAGGACTGGCACTTTTACCTTTCACAGAGTAATATATACACAAAACACCTCAATTTATCACCGATTTTCAATTAGGTTAATATGTCTTTGTGAAAAGTGCTTTACAGCTGTCTGAGATAAATTTATGTACACCCATTTGGATAAGCAATGATGAACAGCAGTGTTATGCAAGCGCTGAGGAACTCAAAACATAAACACACACAAAAACAAACCAAGGCTGCAAATCAGACAAATCTCTCTGGATGTGTCCTCCCCTCTTGGCAAACCCCCCGGGGATGCGGAATGGAGATGGACACATGTAAGGGTGGAAAATCTTTGTCACATGACCACGTGCACTTCCTCCCCGTGGATTGTCAATTCCCAGCAGGCAGCTGTTTTTTCTCCCACAACAAGGAAGGGCTAGCCTTGAATAAGCAATCCTTAATGAGGATGATCCTCCGGGGGGGGGGAGACAGGGTCCTGTCAAAATAATGCAACATGACATTCGCTGCACATACAGGAGACCTGAGCTGTTTCTGGCATCAACTACACATCCAAAAGCCAATGCGTGGGCCCCCTAAGTACATGTTTAGACACCCGAGGGACAAACCTCTGAGGGCACAACTTGACTCCGATCGAGCACTTTGGTATACATGTGTCTCCTCTTCCTACAGGTGAGATAGAGGAGCTGGAGGCCTTGTGGCTGACAGGTATCTGCCACAACGAGAAGAACGAGGTGATGAGCAGTCAACTGGACGTGGACAACATGGCGGGGGTTTTCTATATGCTCGGGGCTGCCATGGTCCTATCATTCATCACGTTCATCTGTGAACATTTGTTCTACTGGCAGCTCCGCTTCTGCTTCATGGGCGTGTGCTCCGGAAAGCCCGGGGTCACCTTCTCTATTAGCAGAGTGAGTATGCTCATGTTTTATTTTAGCCGTAACCTTTGTCATCCTGACAGAAAGATCAGGACCACAGTCGAAGTGCATCACCCCGGTCGACGGGAAACAATGACTCAGCGGGCTTACCTGTGACTCCTGCAGCTCAGTCAGCCATTTCTACGGGGAAACAAACTCGGCGTCATATTTTGTCATGAAAAAGATATCTCGCGGGAATCGATGACTTTCCAACACACTTGGGAGAGAACATGAGATTGGGATAATAACTGGATGGGTTGCTCAGTTTCCCTTGCTCTCATGTGGCACGCAGCGGGAGAATGTCTCTTGGTTTAGGCAGAGGCCAGTGCCTTGGTAAACAAAGCAAAGGATGGAAACAAAAAAAAATGTACGACGGTAGTCTCAAATAGGCAAGTCTATTAAAATACATTGAGGATTTTCAGAACTACTTTTTATCATCTCCTTGACGTCTCTTTGCGCTTTCAATGTAGAAGATTCGCTTTCATTGCAGCGTTTATACGGTCGGAATATGAGCAACGTACTCAGTCGTTAAGTGAATTTGAAGGACGAGAAACAGATCACTGTTACGTCATTCACAACCTGAAAAACTCCGAAAGTGTTAGTCAGACCACTGTCGAAGAAGCAAAACTTTTACGAAGACGCAGAAGAAAACGGAATTGGATGTTCCCATGCAATAAATCAATACAGATTTCTCGGGCAGATGTTAGAAAGTTGTATTGTAGGAGGCAGCAAAAAACATGCTAGCATGTTCATAAATAAAGCACATAAATAAGATAGAGGAGAGGAAGCGTAAACCACTTACAAGAATGATGTTGAAATATAAAACTGGTAGCGGGAGAGAACAGACATGGTACGGACCAGGTGATGCACCAGTACCCTTTCTTCGATTTCCTCGTGCAGCTGCTGTTGTAAATGCAGATACAAAGACGGGCAATCCCATCGGGGCGGCTGCCGCTCACAAGAATTTACCAGAAACAGAGTTAAAACGAATACAGGGACAGAATATGCAAACACGAGAGGAAAAAGCCTGCCGAAGATTCACAATCGCCCAGCAGTGGGGAAAGTGACTGAGAGACAGACAGAAACTGCTTCTGACAAGATGACACCTTTGAGGGACACACACTGGCCTATGAGCAGCCTCTTGTCCACCTTTTTTTGGGGAGGTGTTTTGGCTCTCCCCTCTCGGTTTGACTCCTCCGATTCGATTCCCATCACAGAGACTTCTCACCGAGGATAGCGGAAAATGTCATTGTCCCATTTACTTAAAAAAACAAAAACAAAAAAAAAACGAAAAGAACTTTTGATCACCGTTTAATCTGCTTAATCTTCTTGACATTGCCGTACGCAAGGAAAACCGAAAAGAGCCTTGAACCAGTAATCAAGTGGCATGAATGTCAGCTGAATTTCAATTAGATTGATTATGGCTATTGATTTAGGGCTCAAGGCCCTGATCTGCTCATTCCCCTCCACCTCACCTCTTTGAGTTTAAAACGGAGAGGCGGCTGTGAGGGTCCATGCAGTCCTCTGAGAAAACCCATTTATGAACTCAGGCCCTATTACTGTTTAATAGTGTGTAAACAAGAGGGTGGCCAGTAAGAACATGGCAATGTATTAACTTCTCTCTGCCCCTGTCGCTGGCTGCATCCCTTCCTCCCTCCCTCCCTCTCTTTCCATCTTTCTTTTTATTTGTCTGGTATTTGATGCTCACTGTTATCCCCAATTCCCCAATTGTCTTTACTGCTGACATGTTATTGTTACAGCCTTCTTGCTTTCAATTCTACTCTTTCCAATCTTGCTCTTCATCCTCTCCGTGACCTGTCTCACCCTCTCTTTCTCTCTCTCTACCTCCCTATACCCGTCCAATCGCTTTCCAGGGCATCTACAGCTGCATCCACGGGGTACAAATTGAGGAAAACAAGTCAACCATAGACTCCCCCTCAGCCACGATGAAAAAGAATATGAACAACACCCACTCCAACATCTTGAGGTTGCTCCGTACTGCCAAAGACATGACAGCGGTTCCAGGAATCAACGGTTCTCCGCACGCCGCTCTGGAATACAGCCACAGTGGCCGTGAGTCGGCCATATATGACATCCAGGAGCATCGGAGGAGCCTGGTGGGCCACCCTGCGGACTGTAAGTCAGCACCACCCTACCTGCCGGAGGATAACATGTTCAGTGACTACATCAGTGAGGTGGAGAGGACTTTTGGGAACTTGCCCCTGAAGGATAACAACCTGTACCAGGACCATTACCGGCACCACCACCCGGCCTCAGCTCTGGGTATGTCCGGCCCCCCGCCCAATAGGCCACGTAGCTTAGGCAGTGCTAGCTCGTTGGAGGGGGGCATGTTCGATTGCGACAGTCTAGGGGGAGGGGTAGCGCCCATCTTCACCACCCAGCCCCGGCCCTCTATGACTCACAGGAATACCAATAAGTTTGACCTGATTGCCGGCCACTCTCCTGCGGAGTCCAACCAGGTTGGGTTCAAGGGAAGCAATATATACGGAAGGTTTTCTTTCAAAGGAGGCGCATCCAGCACAGGGCTCATCGGGGGTCACGACAGGTACTGTGGTGGAGGCGGGGCAGGGGGAGGCTCGGGGGGTGATGATGGGAACATTCGCTCGGACGTGTCGGATATCTCGACGCACACAGTCACCTATGGCAACCTGGAGGGCAACAACAAGCGGCGTAAACAGTACAGGGACAGCCTGAAAAAGAGGCCAGCCTCAGCCAAATGCAGACGGGAGCAAGACGAGATAGAGCTGAGCGGCTTCAGGAGGAGACCCCACCACCACACTGTCCATCATCACTTCCCCCACGGACCCCTGGCACACCGCACGGTCTCACCTCCCCTGGAGCGGAAGCGAGGAGGAGGAGGAGGAGGAGGAGGAGGAGGAGGAGGAGGGGGTAATTCTTCACCTTACTTATTCAGCAAAGACAAAGAGAACCTGAGAGAATTCTATGCGGACCAGTTCCGTTCCAAGGAGGGCAAGGCCAAGTGGGAACAAGAGGGGGGAAGTGGAGGAAGCGGTGTGGGCGGTGGTAGTGGTGGTGGTATTTGTAAAAGCTTAGTTCCTGTGGAAGACTTCCTCAAAAGTAAAGGCAAGAAGCAAGAGTCGAAGGTTGGGCTCGGCCCCGTGTCAGCAGGACAGCAGGTCCACACCTGCTGGGAGAAAGGAGTCTCTGGGCTAGGAGGAGGAGGCATAGCAGGAGGTGACTGGGAGTGTCACTGTCACAGTGTGTGTCACCACAGTGGAGGTCTGGGCGGCGGGAGCACGTGTCCAACTTCCGCTGTCGGCGGCGGCAGTCGCCCCAGCTCTGCATCCTGCAAACGCTGCGACTCCTGTAAGATACAGCCGAGCAACCTGTACAACATCAGTGAGGATAACAACATGATGTTTGCCGGAGGGAAGAGTAGCGCAGGACCTGCTCAGACACAAACTCAGGCACAGCGCAGGAAGCTAGGGCCAGGCGGGAAAGTTTTACGCAGACAACACTCATATGACACGTTTGTGGACCTGCAGAGGGAGGGGACGAGCCGCATGGGAGGGGCTGGTGGCGGCGCTGGCGGTCAGTTTGGCCAGCCCCGAAGCGTGAGCTTGAAAGACAAAGACCGCTTCATGGAGGGCCCCAGCCCTTATGCCCATATGTTCGAAAGGTATGCTGGTGAACGAGAGTCTTCCATGTTTGGAGGAGTAGGCGGGGATAGGGCGAAAGGAGGCTCCTCCTTCAGTCTGTTTCGTGGAGGGGAGGGTGGCTTGCATCGGCGGTCGGTGGGGGAGAGAGACCTGAGGGAGAGAGATAGAGCTATGATGGGAGGCGGGAGCTGTGGTATCGGTGGTGGTGGCGGTGGTAGCAGAGGGGCCGGGACTTACTCCTTGTCTAAATCTCTCTACCCAGATAAGGTGAACCAGAATCCATTCATCCCAACCTTCGGCGATGACCAGTGTCTTTTACACGGTGCCAAACCGTACTACATCAAAAAGCCACAGACGCAGCAACAGCAGCAGCAGCAGCTACTCAACAACAGCCGAGGAGGGGACTTCCGAGGCTCCATGGGAGCAACTTCCTATTTGCCTGCGTCGGCCACAGCTGGGGTGATGTCCAATGTGGCCCCCAGGTTCCCTAAAGAGCTTTGTCTGGGTGGGGTGGGAGGACCCATTGGGAACCACCACGGGGCCAACAAGCTACTGCCCGGGGGCAGGGACACATTAGGTTTGGGGCCGGGGCAGAGACCCTTCAATGGTGCCAGCAATGGACACGTTTACGAAAAGCTCTCCAGTATTGAGTCAGATGTTTGAGGGCACCGACAGACAGAAGAAAACAAGATGAAGTGGGTGAAGAAAAACATGGGAGCGGTGAAGAATATTGTTTTTTGGAAGAACAAACGGCGGAGGCTCGCCTCTCCGCCGCGAAGAGAATGCGAAAACCTCTCGTGTGTTTTGTTCTCTCTCCGCTCGGCGGAGAGAGTTCGGCCGAAGCCACTGCTGGCTAAGCTGTGACGAAGTCCGACGGAAGACCACTTTCGAAGGGGAAGAGAAGATTTTGGTGCTGCCCAAATGCTCAGAAAATTGATAGACAGGGAGGGAGGGAGGGATAGGTGAGGAAGTCTAGATGCGAGGAAAAGTGTAATCGACATCTGCAGTCTCCGCTCTCTTCACACTCCTGGTCGTTCCCTCCCTCCTCCTGCAGTTCCTCAACACCAAAACATTTTGTTAAGCAACAGTAATACAATCATGAATGACAAAATCAACACTTCTGCTGAAGTAACAGGGTAAACTAATAATAATTGTACTGATAATGTAATTAATATTACTAAATATTACTCCAGTGATGATTGATTTGGTTTGTTTTGGTTTTCTTTTTTCTTTTTTATTTTATTCTATTTATTTGAATAGTTCATGTTACATATTTGTATGATGTTAATTATTTCTTAGCTTACCAACATTGCAGGAAACCGGTGGACCCGTCTCGAGTTCAGATATTTTGGGGATGGGCGGGTGGGTTGGGGTTCCTGTAATTTGGACTCTTCTTTGCTATCGATTCTTCCTCCATGTTGATCATTTTTTTACTTTTCTATTTTAAGAGTGTTGTGAAGTGTATGTGAAAGGCATGTCTTGATAAGTACATTGTTATGTACTTCAAACTTTGCAAAGGTCTTTTTTTTTTTTCCCAGCCACAGAAGCAACATCATCATACTGATTTGCCGTTTCCTCTCACTTGGCAGTACCAAATGGGTCTCACATTATGAGCTGGATGTGCCTTAAAGGATTAATACTGATTTTCTATACACAGGAATTCTTATTTTAGTATACTTGCAAAAAAAAAAATGAATATATATAAATATATATATGGATTTCAGTGCAAAGTCCACCTGAAAAAGTCTTGATTTGGACGGTTCATGGCAGTGGGGGGTGGGGGAGTTTGTGATGACAATAAACTTTTAGGTAATTAATCTATAAAGATGTCAGATTTTCTATTAAAGGGCAAAATAAAGCAAATTCAGCAGAAGCGGATGCTTAGACGCAGACACAGTCCTTCGAAAGAAAAATTAATATATAAAAATGAAAAACAACATTTGTTGAGAGTTAAAGCCACAGTGCCATAATTTATAGACATTCCTGTTTCCCCCTGGAGAGCAACTACTTGATTTAAGGACAGAACATCTATCAGACATTTTAGACGAGAAAAAAAAAAGGTATATAAAAAGTCATTTTGCGATTTAAGTTCCTTGAGATCATTACACGAGGACGACAAGGCTTATCCTTCCTCCCTCCGCGAACCTGGTAATTAATTTTAGGGTAACAGATGACACACTTTATTCGCGAAGCACGTTTCTTTGGACTCTACCCAACTGGCCGTGACTGTCGCTGTTCAGGACGGGGACATAATGGACTCTGGGAGTGAGGACTCCATCATGGTGGGGTTGAGCAGCCTGGCATCTTTATTATTTCATAATTATGTCTGCAAGCCCAGGCTGCTGCACGACACTGGTCATTACATTTGAGTGAATGAAGCAGCACAAGCAAGCGTAGGGCTTTACTCTCCTCGCCGGAAGCATCACTACTAATTTAATATTTCAGTTATTTTAGGTCTTGATCCCTCTTTGAGCTACGTCATGTGATTTCTTTATTTTTCCCCAAAAGACAAAGGCGTCAAGGTTTGAAACAAGTTGGTTGTTGTACGAAAAGAATATCAGGTTTGTCCCATTGAGTCATAGACTAGTTTCCTGCTAATGTTTAAAAAAAACGACTTGAATTTGTAGAATAAGCTTATTTGCGTTTTGGCCTGAAAGATAAAAAATGAGCAGCGACACTTCCTCTAGTCATAAATGTTTTCATTGTTATTATTACTATTATCGTTACATTTCTACATACATAAATAGGCTAATACCCTCATCGAATAAGTCATTTGACGCTGTCGCCATGGCCGCGATCAGCAGAAAAAAAACGCCTTGCCTCAAAAAGCACCTGCTGGAACATTTGGCTCCCGTTTGGACTGAGCAGGCAGTTGACCGACTCAAGGTTGACCATTTTTAAACCCAGGTGTCAGCAATATACACAAATAAGGACGATATTTCCCACAACCTGACATTTCACTTCAATTCACAAATGGATATCAAGAGGATCGTAATGATTTGTAACTCACGTGTATCTCAATCTTTTTTACCCCTCCAGAGGGCAATGATGTACTTGTTCTCAAGTTCTTGTCCTTGATATTTAAGGATAGTGAGGAGGTCGTGACAAAGAAAATCGCGACTGAAAAATCTGGTGTAAATAGGAACGTGAAGGATGTGGGCTTGATTGATAGACAAAAAGCTGCTCGGCCGCATTATATAAAGAGACACTATTAATTACTACGTAATAAGGCAACTATCCTCCATTTCAACACACTCATTGTCACTTTAACTTGACTTTTTATCGTCTTTCTTAACCAAACTTTATATCTAAGCACAATCTGACTGAATGGGGCTGAAGTGAGCTTCATGTGCATCCCAGTCAAAAATTTAGAGGACTTTATCTCTCGGTTGACAAGTCAGTATGTATGATACTAGGGGTCTCTGGTGTTTTTAAGAGATTGCATGTATACTCTTGGCTACTTTTTAATTTAATTCTCTTTTAAACTTTAACTTTGAGCCCAAAAAAATTGGGTGTTAGTGAAAAATATTTGCAATTTTTATCAGTTTCATTGGTACAGATCCATGTAGTATTGTAGGCGTGTGTGTGTGTGTGTGTGTGTGTGTGTGTGTGTGTGTGTGTGTGTGTGTGCGCGTGCGCGTGCGTGCGTGTGTGCATGTGTGCGTGCTTGTTCATGCAAGAGAAGGCACCAACCTAACGGCCAAAAATTCAGTTTATATCCAAACATCTTTGCAAGATAAACAAGTTGTTATTGACACTCTTACTATTATTGATGTTATTCAAAGGTAATTTATCTTGAAAATTTCTATATCTTTGTTTAACACAGTCTCGGGTGATGCGTTCACTGTCACCGCAAAAGCCTGTTTATTTCTACGACTTTTCCTATTAGCTCCCTTGAATAGCTTTTTTTTCTCATTACTTCTGTTATTGTATGTGCCTGGATACACACGCTTGATTACCTCCGTGTGTGTGAGTGTGCTCACGTGGATGAGAGACAGAGTGGGTGTGAGAAATAACTGTTACATGTATTATAAATCTGTATGTAAATACTTACCTCACACTCATGGACTTTTGATAAAAATAAAAATGAAAAAAAAAAAACGCTGTACATGACAGAGAGTAGATCTATTTGGGAGAAATCTTTGATTTGTGGGTTCCCCCTTGCTAAATTGTTTTATAACAAGTTCAGGACGCATCGCGTGCAATCATTTGTTACCGAGGCAAAGGGGGCACATCTTTAGTTCATCCATGTTCCTCTGATTTCTGGTCGGCTCCAGACATTTTGTTTGTTAAAAAAGAATAATTGTAACGCGTCGGTATTGATCGGAAAGCACAATAAATTAATTGTTGCATCGGTAAAAGGAAGTCTAGTTCCTCTTTGTGTTTTGCCAGAAAAGATTGAACAACGCCATCCAGAAGCTGTACAGATTGTGAAAAATGTACATAATGACAGATATCTAGCTCACCCTTGCGTTTCTTTCTTTTCTTTTCTTTTTTTTTGTATGGAGAGAACTTACATCGTGTGAAGAGAGTATTTCCAATTTGACTGAATATTTAGTAATATTGAAAATGAGATTAAACACAGTCGATGTGAATATAAGTGCTGAGAAATATTATTCTTCTGTCTCTTTGGAATAAAAGTGTTGAGTATTAATAAAAAATGAGAAATCACGTGTTTTTTTATTATTTTGTTTGTTATTCACTGTTATTCCCAAGGTATTCATTTCGACGTCACGAGAGGATTTATTTTATTCATTCACTCATTTATTCATTATCTATATTGTCTATTCTGCACTCAGGGTCGTAAGGGGCCTGGATCCTATCCCAACTGTCATTGGATGAGAGGCGGGGTTCCTGGACCGGTCTCCAGTCGATCACAGGGCCACATATAGAGACATGCAACAATTCACTCAGTCAATCACTTGTTTTATAGAGGCACCCATTCAATCTCACTCACACAATATATAGAGATCCAACCATTCGCTCTCCTTTTCACATGTCATACAGACATACAACCATTAACTCTCTCCTTCACACATCATTTAGGGGCATACAACCCTTGCTCTCTCGGTCACGTGTCATATAGAGACATAACTATTCACTCTCTCATTCACAAGTTGAACAGATACAACTATTCATTCACTCATTCACATGTCAAATAGACACAGCGATTCATTCACACATCACATAGAGACCCAACCGTTCATTCTCTCATTCACGAGTTGAATAGAGACATGCAACTACTCATTCATTCACTCACTCATTCACACATATCGAGACACAACAGTTCATTCTCTCATTCAGGAGTTGAATAGAGACATACAGCTACTCATTCATTCACTCTCTCATTCGCACATCATATCGAGACACAACCGTTCATTCTCTCATTCACGAGTTGAATAGAGACATACAGCTACTCATTCACCCATCATCTAGTGACATACAACAATACATTATTTCAAATGTCACACAGACACAAACACCCATTCACCCCCTCATTCACACGTCATTTCGAGAAATTCAACCATTCACTCTCTCATTCTCTTTCCTGGGGAATTTAGGGTTGACTAACAACCTCATACATGATTTTGGACTGTGGGAGGAAGCCAGAGAAGCCTACTATGACACTGGGTAGAACATGCATAGGCCCCCCCTGGCAGATTCGAACCAGGGACCTTTTTGCTGTGAGACGGAAATTATCCAATTTTCTATTTGACCTGAGCATGAGGAGACATACTTGCTGTGAGTGACCTTATCAACGAGCCCATCGAATCATGGGTGGATCAGTGCTGCGTTGCATCTGTCCTCTTTTTCTGTCTTTTCCGGCCGAAACAGCCGTTAACAAGTGTTCAAAGAGGGAGCGCACGTTAAGAATTAGCAGGGCAGAGAGAGCAGCAATAAATACATTTTTAAAAAATGAAATAATAACACGTGTTAAAAAAAAAAACTTGGAGTGAATTGATGCAAACCGAACGGAGCCGGCGAGATCAAAAAGCTCCCCCCTCATTCCTCGGGCTCACTTTACTTGGAAAGGCTCGTCCAGCAACAGGAGTTATTTAAAGACACCGGCAGCTTTGAAACTGTACCGATGCCTTGCGTATAGATTTGGTGGGAAAATCTGTAAATCTGCAGTCTTGGATACTGAAACAGGGGAAGGTGAGGCGCTGCACAGACCGGGCGTGGGGGGGCTAATCTCTGAATTTACTGATTTGGCTAATTTTTATAAAAATCATCTCTTTTATTTTTTTTTGCTGTTCTCTGTTACGCGTCTGTTTTGCCCACTTGTTCACTCCCTAAAACCAACCCAACAACCTCGGGATGCGTCGAAGAACATGTAACTACTTCTTGACAATTAACTGTTACCTAGCAACTGGCTCTTTTTCCAGACACGGGAAGCAAGGGGGAGCGGAGACGGGTGGGGGTGTCGAAGAGAGAGACAGAGATTTATACAGTATTCCCACAGCATCTTAACTGGATTTGATGCAACAATGCATTACATTACAATGCACAACAATACAATACCAAAATGGAAAGTACAGCCTGAGCTTAACACCCACACACAGCATCGTGGAGAGGAGAGAGGAAGAGGAGGGCTGGCGGCTGATGTACAGATTACAATACACCACGGGGGGCTGGGGGGGGGGGGTAAAATCCATGCTGTGTTATCATAGGGAGGAAAAAAAAAGGTGGGGGGGATTGACAAGTGGCAAATGTGGAGATGTAGGTTGAGGGAGAGCGAAGGAGGGTGTGAAAAGAGCAGAAACATGCCACACTCCAGTGTGTGGTCCTCAACGGTGAGCGGAATTCGTAGATGGAGGTGAAACTTTCTCTGACGGCGCAAAAGTCCTACATCCGTCACCTTCGCAGGCACAAATCATATGCAAAGACAAAGACATGAATGCAAACTTCTTCTTTCTCTCTCGTTCACTCGTTTTTTTTTTTCTCTCTCTCTCTCTGCCTTTACCATAAACAGACAGTACAATCATGTTAGCAGTTAATGCCCCACCCACCCCTTGCAGGGCCAACTTGGACGGTCCGATGGGGGGTTGGGGAAAGGGTAGCATCCTACAGATCAAGTCTTCAGTCATGTGCTGCGCGACAGTGGCAAAAGGTGAACACTGCCACCCTGTGGACAAACACCCCCCCCCTAAAACACACACACACACGAAATCCACAGAATATAGAGCATCAGCCATTTATATGTTATTTATTATACAATAATGCCCTGTAGGTGAGTTAAGAGGAAGTATTGACAGTGAATAACGGTTTAGAGTTTAATGGGTTTCTACTTTTTTTTTTCTTGGGGAAGGGGCCCATATTGCACAGCAGTAAAAATAAGGTAATTTTTACACCTTTGATTGCAGGTGAATTATTCATGTATTAATTCATTCATTCATTATCTATACTCATCATCCTGCGCGCATGGTTGGGTGGTCGTAGTCCCTGCTGTCATTGAGCGGAAGGTTGGGTACACGGCGTACTGGTGGTCGGTCAATCGAAGGATCTCGTACAGAGACACACAGCCATTCTCTCCAATCACAAATATGGAAAACTAGAGGTCTTCATGTAACTATATGTTTATGAACTGTGAAAGGAATCGGGAGAACCTCAATAAGTAAATTGCGATTCTGACTGCATTATGAACGTTCTCTCCTCAGGACATGGATGTATTACAGTAAAACTGATTTGATGTGATGGTTTATTTATTGATTTGTTCAAAAATGTGAGAAGCAAATATAAATGCCAAAGTTCTCTTAAATATTTTTATTGGATGTTTATGGATGTATTTGGTTTCTTTTATTGCACTATTTTATATCTATTTTTATACGACCCAAATGTTTATTCATCCTACTGTTACTCTGTAGGAGTGCACTGTAATTAACATCAAATCCTGACTGTGGTAATTTTTTTAAATATATTTGTGGCGTTGTGTGTGTGTGTGTATGTGAATATGTTCATCATATTCATTTTTTGTTTTATTTAATTTTTTCCAAAAATGGAAATCAGTCTAGATTTTAATTATTTGAAGTTTTGGACCTTTTATTTATCTATTTTTTTCTAAAACACTCCAGTGCAATTGAATAATAGTTATCTTGTTTTAAGCGCTTTAAAAACAGACGGGTATTAAACAAGGCATCGAATCAAACAAAAGGTTTTCTTTTAACAAGCAACAACAGGACACGTCTTTCTTTTTCTTTCTTCCTTTCATCATAAAGAAGCTAAATATATATATAATAAAATATATCATAATATAATATAATATAATATAATATAATATAATATAATATAATATAATATAATATAATATAATATAATATAATTAGGAAAAAAAAAAAGGCCCTGAAGTTGATGAAAGTGCCAGCTTTGAATATGTTATCATGGACTATGACAGTTTCACAACAACATAGCAGCTGATTAGTTCCTGGTCAGGGATGTCAAAGACAATCACAAAGGATTTCACCAATGTTTATTTCAGATCTTATGAATTATGCCATGGAGTTGGAAGCTCAATGCACCGTCCCTTTACATCAAGGAGCTGTAAATGTTCCATATGTCATTTAGTTTTTAAACTTTACTTTTTATATCACTACAAATGGAACATTCGAAACTTTACTGTGGTTATACATTCTCCCCTCCCTTTGTGTCCACCTCTATTTGTCACTCTGAATCACCCTCACGCCCCCGTTCCTCAGGATTCTCACCCGTCTCCTCCTCACCACCCGGGTGCCCCTTCCCTGTCCCTCCCTCGCTCCTGAAGTCATATTGTACCGAGCCAGGCTTGCCAACTCCCTTGCCGGATTCCGGCCATCTCCCCCCGCCTCCTGTCGGTACCCGCGGTGATGAAGGAAAGGCTCCAAGGTTGCTAGGCGATGGTTGAGCTCGGTGATGCGCCGATGCAGCAAGGAGACTTCTCTGAACAAGTCATTGACGGACTCAGACAGAGGGCGCACCCTGCAGGACAAACAGAGCGAGACAAGTTTTTAGGAATCTTTTCCATGCATTTTTGAGCACTTAGGATACTTGGATGTTCTGGCCTTAAACTATTTACAAGGTGTTGCTTAGAAATACTTTGGAAGTACTCTGTGGGATCCCTGTTGTTCGCATCTGACACGGTTTGACAGGCTCTGGTGCACTCGTGTGATTTCGAACCCCCCACATTCCAGCGCACTGCACGCGTTTGACTTTCACAAATGTTTACAATTGTTTAAAAAAAAAAGGCATCATAACAAGTTTCAAACTTTAATTTTCTTTAGAGGGATAGTTAAAATCATTATGGTTTACCTTCAGTGATTTTAGGCATTGGTGCATAAATATGGAAAATTGCAAATATGTGTCCGTGTGTGAGTATGTACGTCTGTGTGCGCTGTAGTGCGTCTCCTTGAATAAAGCATTTTACATGACTACAGCAGAGCAAAATGAAGTAAAAGCATATGTGTATACACGTACAGCATATATACAGTATATATCATATTCTATGTGTACAGTATATATAGTGTGTATAGCTGTGTGCACACATACAATACATATACAGTAGATGTAGTGTGTGTGTGTGTGTGCGTGTGTGTGTGTGTGTGCGTGTGTGTGTGTGTGTGTGTGTGTGTGTATGTTTTAACATTGAATAATATAGTAAGGCAGAGAAGAAGATAAACTTAAAAGTGAAATGAAGACAAAGCTTGTGATGGACTGGATATACAGTTATTTGCTATGTATACATCAAGTCTCCATTACGTCAATGAGAAACTGTTGAAGTGAGCAAAAGGATGCATATAAAGCAGGTAATGACACGCCTCCCATCACTACCTGGAGTAGTCGGGCAACAGTGAGCTGGGCTGTGAGTGCAGCAAAGTCTTGATTTCATTGAAAATGCGTTTCCCCCAGGCATCCAGTACTCTGGTCACACTTCGCACCGAGGCCACGTTGACTCTGTCCGCTGAGGGTTCAAACACAAAACCATCGGGCTCCGATTTGTTGTCATAAACAGCAGAGAGCACGTTTGGAAATCATTCTATTTTATCATTTCGATCTGTCGGATAGCCATTGGTGTCACGCATCTTGACGCTGAGAAAAGAAGGTTGTTATTTACCTCCTTCTCTGTAGTTCCAGTATCCATAATCCAGTTCATTCTCCTCGCCAGCAGAACGGGCCCCGGTCGCCATAGCAACCACCATCAGCACCCTCAGCAGTGAAGGGCAAGCCATGACATGCAGACATTCCCTTCAAAAATTAAAAAAAAAATTATACTTTTGTTTTAAAAAATGATAATAACATTTTCAAGTTTTTTTGACTCAAAATGTTTTTCTTAAGATCAACTTCACAAGTAATTCATGCAAAACAAAAAAAAACAAATCATGAAAATAAACTGAAGCGGCTCAGAATATCAATAAAAGAGGAAAAGAAATTTTGGAAAACACCTGCTTCTTCGTCTTAACCTGCAAAGGATGGAAAGTTACAGCTTCCATGGAAACACACTTCATTTTAGTGATACCTTTTTATTTTTTCAAAAAGTTAAATTTCCTCTGTCTACACAAAAGTAATCAGGTACTTGTGTTACTCTCCATTTACCCTCCTGTTGTTGAACACAATAACTGATGCACGGCATAGTACTCTTTTTTTGAAGTGTAACATTTGCACTTCCACTTGATCAAGCAAATCCATTCAACTCTTGTTCTAGTGAAGCATAATTTCCCTGCAAGACATTGAAGATCTAAAACATCCTTACATCCATATGTAGTTGAGAAAAAAAAATATGTTTGTCCCTTTGAGATCCAGCTGTATGTCTTGAGCTTAACAGAAAATGTCAACACATGTTTAGTCAAAATTTAGAAAAAGTAGAAAAAAGGGCTTCTAGAAATTTCTCATTGAATCCCGCAGCTCCAGGTCTGTGTGGAGGAATAATCAAGAGATGAAAGCAGGCATCCAACGGGAAAAAGGAATGATCGAACCAGCATTGCATCAATATGTATGACGTCGGTGAATCAGACCGGATGTTAGTAAGTCGGTGACTCACCGTCCAGGTATTAAAATTGTTTACAGGCGTCATGATTTGGAAGCTCCTCAAAGGTGGATTTTTTTTTTTTTATTCTTAAAAACAAAAACATAATTTTATACCATTATCTTTGCAGTCTGATGGACACTGATCTGAAAAGCAGAGGGGTAACTCCAGCTGATACTCACAGGTTGAGACGTCGGTGATGCTTCACGTTCCAGCAGGATGCTTCAGTGTCTTTCGGCTGTCCACTCTTCCACCACCGCGGCCTTTTTCTCTTTTTCTTGTTTGATTAATGTCTTGTTTTCTTCTGACCTCCAACCTCTACTCACAACGCTAACAGGAGTGGAGAGAGCAGGTCTGTTGCTGGAGCAAAAAAAAACTCATTTGTGGAGTTCAGCCTTATCCTATCCTCTCTCTCTCTCTCTCTCTCTCTCTCTCTTTTTCTTTCTGCCCCCCCCACACACACATGCACACACACCCATGCATGTGCTATGAGGTCCAGCTGTTTTCACGTGTGCCACATCCTCGTGATCTATCCCGTTTTTCTCCTCCTCCCGAGGCCTTTACGGATCTGACAGCTACATGTCTCACTCACTCCCCCCGATCCTTCCAAAGCAATGAACATTAGTCTTCTTGAAGTTGGACTCGGGGACATTTTTGTTTGTCTTCACCTCTCATTGCTAGCCTACAAAGTAATGCACTTACACACTGCTTTATTTTTTTATTCTTGATAAAATCCTGCAAAGTAAAACGAAAACTTGAGAGGAGTCGAACAGACAACACTAAATTATACTCTAGCAAGACTTTCCCCCCAGTCACTTTCAAAGGGCTGTAATTGTAAACATATATGGCCGGATAAAAGAAAAAAGTTGGGAAAATATATAGTTACCTGCAGTATTCACTGAGTTGGGCCTTTTAAATCTCCATTAGAACTGCTTGTTATCGCGGTCCTAAAATTGCACTGATAAGCTGCACCTTTGCCCTGAAGGTGGCACGAGAAGCATTAAAAAGTCCTTTATCTTACATTGGTGCTTTACTACATCTAGTTTTACTGTCAGCTATCAATTGGAAAATTCTCAGCTGAAAGTATGGAGCAGTAGAAACCGGAAATATTTGGTTTTATATCCAAAAAGAATGCATGATGGCCTCTTTCAAAATGTCAACCCTTTTATGGTAAATGAAAAAAGTTTTTTATGAATATCTGCTCGGGGAGAAGAGAAGTTTTGGTGATGTGATAAAAATGGAACGACGTATTCTTTATTGACTGGCACCCAGATGTTATTCCCACTCCCTGGCTGCTTTCGGGGGCCGAGGTGAGGTCAGTCTTGGCCACCGACCGGTGCGGCAGGAGAGAACAATTGTGAAGAGTCAAGTGGTGAAACGGGATGAAGGTGGAAGGAAAAACAGACGCGGGCAGATGTGGCGCGATGATAATAACGGCTCAACATCTGCACGGCTCACCTTGCAGCTGAGGGAGAAAGATTCAAAACGGAGAATTACGACAGTGACACAACTGTGGGCAGCTGGTTCTCATTAACAACGGGCACTTTGTCAAATTCTGCTGAATTCCAATCTCTCTCTCTCTCTCTCTCTCTCTCTCTCTCTCTGTCAAACACACACACACACAGACTCGCGCAGACACGTTGCTTTTGAAAGGTGCTACATAAATAGAGCTTGAGGTTAAAAAAATATAAATAAACTTATAATCTGGCACAGAAAGACGTTTCCAGGCTGCGCTAGTCCGTAGCACGTTGTCTTGTGACGAAGGACTGCAACAGGAATAAGGGGAAAACCAAACCAGAGGTTGATACGACAAATTAAGCTGCAGGCCAAACATAGAGGGAACCGATTGGACAAGCTTAACCTTGATGTCGAAGGGGAGAAGGCTCTTGCCACTATAGGTGACTTGTCCGATGTGTGTGTGTTTGTGTGTCTCTGTGTGTGTGATTTTGCATCTACATTCTGAAGCTAAAATATTATTTGGGTCATTCATTATTTTTACCACTCATCCTGGGGTTGCTGGAGCCTATCCCAGCTGTCACAAGGTGAAAGGCGGGGTTCACCCTGGAACAATCGCCAGTCCATCACAAGGCCACATATAAAAACATACAACTTCTCACTCTTTCATTCACACGTCATATGGAAAAATGCTGCAGCTCAGAGAGGCCGCATCCCTCCAATTGGGAGGTTGCCGGTTCGATCCCCGGCAAGATACCAAACCCCAAATTGCTCAAGATGGCCTGGCTAACACTTAGCATGGCAGCTCTGCCGCTATCAGTGTGTGAGCGGGTGAATGTGATCCAGTGTAAAGCTCTTTGGAACCGCAAGTTGATTAAAGTACTATTTAAGTGAGGACCATTTACCATTCAACCATTTACTCTCTTGTTCACACGTCCATATAGAGACATTAAACCATCCACTCACTCATTCACGTTATATAGAGACGCAACATTCACTAACTCATTCACACATCATATTGAGGCATACAGTCATTCACTCATTCACATTTCATGGAGACATAACAACCATTCACGCTCTCATTCACACATCTGGACAATTTTGGATCTACCAGGGACCATTGAGATGGAAGGGCTAACCACTGTGCCACCCAGCTAAAAATATATGCAAGGAATCACGGCCTTGAGTGTGGTTTAAAAAATGAATACTTAGATTGAATGTAGAAGAAAAGGTTGGAGCTGCCCTGCTTCATCTCAGCCACTTGGCAAACTGTGTTTGTCCCTGTTGGGTTGTTTTGTCCGGCGTGTTTACCGAACAGCGATTTGGCTCTTTATTATTGACAGCTTACATTACATTACCTAATCTTCGCTTTGTGCCGGTTTTAGTGAAGCTAAAAAAAGAGCCTTACAACTGTATACACGGTGTTCCTCTTCTACCTCAAGCAAAAAAAGAAGGACGAAATTGAGGAAGTCATTTTGTGAGAAACAGGATGTTCATCGGAGTACTGAATACACCAGTCAAAGTGGGAAACCTCGATGACAGTTGAAACACACTGCAGAGGACTGGAGTCAACAATCTCATAATAAAGGATGCCATTTCAACAATTCAGGCAGCTTTCTTCAATCCTGGCTTGGATATTTGTGTCGTTCGTACCCTCTGGACAATATAAAATCAGCGCACCCCGTAAGTTACCATCCAGCTTCATGGATTGGTGGAAAAGCTTTAAGAATAATGTCATTTGCTAATATATTTTTGCATCAAATATATAGATATATGTGTGTGTGTGTGTGTTCATCTTATGTTGTGCTTCCTCTTAGAACTAAGCCTGGTCCGCACGGTTTTCGTCGCCTTCAAGGGTGAACAGCTCACGTTGGATTATGTGCTACAGAAACCTGCAAACCAAAGCTCTGCTAACTTGACGTGCTTTGACCCTTCTCAGAAAATCTGTAAAACTGTGTTCATGGACGACCGCATAGAAATCAAGGATAAATTTGTGCTAAAGAAGGTCATGCTATCAGGAGAATACCATTGCGAATATCAAAATGCCCGAGTTTACTGGTTTCTTCGACTGAGAGGTGAGTATGTACAGTGGATCAAATATAGTATTGAAAGGCATTTCACTGGCAGTGAATATAATAATAATAATAATAATAATAATAATAATAATAATAATAATAATAATAATAATAATAATAATAATAATAATAATAATAATAATAATAATAATAATAATATTCATGTCCCTGTGTAGCAGAGTTGCAGGTCATCACAGTGACTGACTTCACAATTCACATTCTTACCTTGATACAAATGGAGGTGAATTTTGATTGAAAGGTCCTGCCTCATTGGCAGAACTGGAAGTATGAGATTGTGTCCCATGGTATTAAAACTGAGGATGCTAAAAAAATACATTTCACCCTTTTTCAAATCGCCATATTGCATAATTTGACACCCTGTTTGGTGTTCAAGAAATGATTCACAAGCATTATGTTGGATTTTTGATATAACTGTCTTGGTGTATATAGGGACATTTTGCAAATTACACTTCCAGCATTACTTTTAGCATTCATAACGCTGATATCCAGCTGGAATGAACAGTTTCTTTCCAGAATCTGCAGCTTATAACTGAAAATCTGATCATGAAAGCAGAGATGAAAAATTGAAATAGTCATCCATCGAGGGAACTTTCCATGTAACTGGCTTTGACAGCTTGACATTGAAAGTTTTTTGATTTCCAGACAAGGGCTACGTGTATGAGCCGATATGGGATTACACAGAATTAATTGTCGTGGCCATGTTCACTGGCATGTTGCTGGTCTTCAGTGCAGCGGGTTCAGTCTATGTCTTCAAGGCTCATTGGGTAAGAAATCGGTCTGACTGAGGAGAAGTTATGAAACAGGATGTTGCAACAGAGGACTTTTCTGTGACTTCAGATGGGTTTTGATCAACCTGATACTGGCAGGCCAAAGCTGAGGTCATTTCCTTTGTTTTTCATAGCGACCCGTTTATTTATTTAATTTGGTAGCTTTTTATTTTCTTCGAGAATTTTCTGTTGTGTCGAATTGTTTGAGAACAAGACTGTTGAAGTCTGTCTGATTAATAACATTTCACAGATTAACAGTTTTAACTCCATATTTTAGGGTAGACCCTTCACTGATTCCCCATACCATTCCATTCAATTTCAGGGATTTTGTAAATGCCAGACGGTGCTATAATTATCTGGCTCTCAAAACATGCTGACAAATGAAAACATTTTCAGAAATAGTCCATCAGGGCTCCAATGATTCATTTTGTGATGATTTGTTGGGGCTTTTGAGCTTCATCAACTTCAAATCATGACACAATTTGACTCCACATAATCTATCACACAGTGCGATAAAACTCAATAACAGGCTAATCTCAACCTGTGATGTTTTGAATTAAACAAATGATTTTTGCAGATGGAAATGAGCAAACAACATTTATTTAAAAAAAATAGCCTTGGGAGACAAAAAGAAGTAAATGTAGCCTGTTGCAATTTAATTTTCTTGTAAACTGATAAATCAGAATTTGTTTGTGTTAAAGATACTGTTAACAGTTACTGTCACTTTCATTTTTTTTATTGCATTTACTTGTAATTTTCAGAATAAGCTGGATACCAAGAATAAGGGATTTGGCCCAAAAAAAAAACAGTGCAAACAAAAAACACATGAAGAGAACGACGTGGAGCACACTGTGGATGCAACAGCAGCTTCATCCACATCTGTATACGCTGTAAGGGCCTCTCTCCTAAATGATACAGATAAACTTTTTACATTTTTCTACATTTGTTGTTCCTTGGGGCTGTGTGTTTTATTAATCTATTTCCTTCCTGAAATTAAAGGAAACCTTTATCTTTGGGGGATGTTGATAAAACATTTTCTTTCAGAGTCTAGATCCTGGAACTAGGTCCATTTATGATGTGCTAGAACCAAAGACGAGGAAAACAGCACCATCATCAGAAACACTGGTGAGTGTTAACTGATGCTATCCATCCATCTATCTAGCTAGCTAGCTATCTAGCTATCTATCTATCTAAGCCTGGTCTACGAGGAGCATTAAATATTATATAGTGCCAGAGTTTAAAGCTACATACATATGTATGAAGTAATTGGTGATATGTCTTCTAACTTCTTCCACAGATGGCGCAAACAACACAACCTCAGGATCAAGGTGTAATGGAGTCTGTCTATGAGAACTTCTGAACAATAAAAATAGTATATACATAGAAGTTTAAATAAGAAGTAAATATTATACCAATTTTTTTAGAATTTATTCCAATATGTTCTTTTATTTATGATATCATTCAACAAATGAAAAACACAAATGCAAAAAAAAAAGTCTGGTATTTTAATTCCTAAAATAGCTTGATGCAAGGTTAAAAAGGTATGGCATAATGTTCAGACTAGAACCAAAGTTACTTACTATGCACTTTGACGCATCATTGTTGTAAAATGTGTATTTAAATAAACTAAGCGTATGAATGTTTACAAGGCTGCTGTAGTGGAAGCAATTTGTTGTTCAATATTTTGTATGACAATGTATATCCTAAATATTCTTTTCCATTGTTTGTCATTTTCAATTTATAGTTTTAAAATGTTGCAGCCAATCGCAGTGGTTTATTGATCCTGCTCACGACACCTGTAAGAGTAAGACTTAGAAACCGGTCACAGCATGGCGACAGTGATGGCTGCAGATTAGGCAAAGCCCAGTCTTGACGGGCGGTTCTTGGCTCGTCCATAGTAAAAGAAAACCAGAGCCTCTGTTCAGCTTCATAGTGACTGAGGATAGAACTTCAAGGCCAAGGTATTAAGGGAAGTCTGCTCGCGGCTTGGTGTGATCAAAACCCAGACAACACTGCTTCACCTGCGAGGGGACATGCTAATTGAAGCTCAACATAGGCCCTGTTTGATTTACTACATGCTGGTTTGCAACATTATGTACCTGCAAAGTAATCAGTGATTACAGGTGTTTCTGAAGTGACCAGTAATACATGGCTACGGCAAATCTGCTCCTGCTCTTCCTTTCGACTTTTCCCTTCAGGGGTCGCCACAGCAAATCAACCTCCTCCAACTAACCCTGTTCTCTCACACCATCTAACTTCATGTCCTCTTTCACTACAGCCATAAATTTTCTCTTTGGTCTTTGTTTAATTTCGCCGACTTCCCCAGGTCTGTTAATCGAAGAGGAGATCCACTCAGAGGCTTTTCTTCCGTGTTCACACTCTTTATTTTGGTACGGCCTCCTCACACCGGGAAATGCACCAGTATTTATTCTTTATACCGTGCGTTTCCGCTATCTTTGACCTAGTTGCATGCTCGTATTCTCCCCCCCGACTCCGTCAGATGCTCATATCTTGTTTTTTCACCCCAGCTGACAGTTAGTCCTTGTCCTTTTATGCAGCTGCTGACTCTGCAATCGTACCATTATTCTCTTCACACAAACACTCTTATCATTATCAATTACTTCTTGTCTTTGGACGTTCAAGGCATTATGATTGTGTGTGCACACATGATTTCAGTGAAGCATGTTACCGGTACCGTCACTGCTGATTATTGCATTGACGTATTTTTGGCCTCTGTCACTCCTGATCATTTCCACAATTCCCCTTTTTTGATCTCTTCTATAAGAGATCACTTCCTGAAGGGTGCTTCCAAATTCATTAATTCCAATTCACCTATCCCTTTAGGTGCCAACAGCGGCATCATAATGCTTTTATCCCCTATGTCTCTTTTTTCTATTGTGGCAGTGATCGTACGGATTGACAGAGCTCCGATACAGGGGATACAACAACATACAATTGAACTCTAATCCTCCCGCATAGTCCAAACAGAAATCTTTTCCCCTTCACCATACAGATAGCACAGGCAATCATCATTAACAGGCTTAGCTTCCTCTTCTCCGTTGCATCTCCTCTCTGCGCCATTACGATGCTGCCTATCGACCGTTGTTTTCCTTTCTTCTTGCTTCGGTCTTAGAGGGTAGACTACCCTAAGACCTGACCGCAGAACAGGGGATTATTCTGCCCCTTCTGTTGATGGCTGGTTGTTCTCTGACTCCGCCGAGTCAGAGCTCTCTGCTTCTTGTTTGAGATCTTCCTGGATCTCCACGAGGGACCTTCCTGGTTCTTCTGCTGCTACACACTGACTCCAGTGGAACCACGTATCTCCCTTGCCTCTGAGCCGGATGGCGTGAGATTTTCGTTCCGTCACCTGGTCTCCGACCACTTTCCACCTGATGGCCTTCAGGAGAACCCCCCTCTTCCGAGTGGACAGACTGCCTTCTGCCACCTCCTGTCTTTCTCCCTGGTATGTCATGTCATGTCCTCTCTCACAACAGCCATAAATTTTCTCTTTGGTCTTCGTCTAGGCCACCTGCCTGGCAGTTGCAACCTCAGCTCCTTCTTCTTCTTTTCCTTTCAGTTTTTCATTTTGCCACAGCAAATAGACCGTCTCCATCTAAACCTATTCTTGGGATCCTCTTCTTTCACACCAAATAACTTCATGTCCTCTTTCACTAGGTCCATAAATCTTCTCTTTGGTCTTCCGCTAGAAATCCTGGCTGACAGCTCCAATCCGGGCATCCCTCTACTGATATATTCACTATCCCTCCTCTGTACATGACCCAACCATCTTCATTCAATTTTCATATTCAATATTCATTCACACACATATATTCTGTCTTCTTGTAGCTAACCTTCATTCCTCTCCTTTCCAGAGCATACCTCCATCTCTCGAGATTTTCCTCCACCTGTCCCCTTCTCTCACTACAGATCACAAAGTCATCTACAAACATCATGGTCCATGGAGATTCCTGGCTACCTTCATCTGTCCGCCTGTCCATCACCACTGCAAACTAGAAGGGGCTCAGAGCTGACCCCTGATCTAGTCCCACCTCCACCTTGACTTTCTCTGTCACACGTACAGCAAACCTCACCCCAATCTCACCGCTCACATACATGCCCTGCACCAGTCGAACATACTTCTCTACCACGCTAGACTTCCACATACAATACCATAGTTCCTCTCCCAGCAACCTGTCGTGTGCTTTTTCTTGGTCTACAAAGCCACAATGCGGCTCCCTCTGACCTTATCTGTACTTCTCTCCCAGCATGAAACCATTCTGCTGCTCAAAAATGATGACCTCTGCTCTCAGTTTGGTTATCACTACTCTTTCCGTAAACTTCAGTGAATGGCTTATCAACTGTATCCCTCTATAGTTGCTGTAGTTCTGCACATCTCCCTTATTCTTAATAATAAGCGCTATCATACTTCTCCATTCGTCAGGCATCTTCTCACTCTCTAAGATCCTGTTGAAGAACCTAACCAGAAACTCCGTCTCTCCTAGAGACTTCCATGCCTCCACAGGTACATCATCAGGACCGACTGCACTGCCTTTCCACTCTTCATCCTCTTTATTGCCCTCCTAGCATACAACATATATCATAAGCATCTTAATTTGGCCTTTGCCACCTCTACCATCCCCTTTGCTCTGCATCTCCTTGTACTCCTGTCTGCTCTCTTCAGTCGCCTCAGTGTTGCACATCTTCTTTGCTCACTGCTCTCCTACCTATCACCCTGATCACATGAGCTGCAGTTGACCAGTTATCTGGATAACCTCCCAGACAATCCAGAGCCTTGCTCAAATCTTCCCTGAAAACCATGCAACACTCCTACCTTTTCAACCTCTACCACTTTGTCCTCTTGTCACCACATTCATCCGACAAAAACTCATTCCTATGCTATCTGGCTACACTTTCACCTACCACTACTTTGTAATCACTGATCTCCCTCAGATTACATTGTCTTCACAAGATCTAGTCTTTATGTGTGCTCCTACCTCCGCTCTAATAAGTTACCCTATGTTACTTCCACGCCTGCCCCGAAAAAAGTATTCACTACAGCCATTTCCATCCTTTTTGCAAAGTCTACCACCATCTGTCCCCCTGTGTTCCTATCCAAGATATCAAACCTGCCCATCACTTCTTCATCACCTCTATTGCCTGCACCAACATGTCCATTGAAGTCTGCACCAATTACAACTCTCTCACCTCTGGAGATATTCTGCATCACTTCATCTAACTTACTCCAGAATTTGTCCTTCGCTTCTAACTCACATCCCACCTGTGGGGCATTGCTAATATTTAGCATCATACCTTCAAAACAAGATAGCAACAGATATGTTTCTAATTTTCATTTGAAAATAAAATGAAGTGTGATGCTGTATCATATCTACACAAATGAGCCTGCAGTTTTCTCAAGGGTGGGGGAAAAAGACATTGGTTTTAAATTTGTAAATGTCTGCTGGGACTGTATGAGGAAGTCTGGAGTGACACAGAAGTATGTTAGACTAGTGCAGGACATGTATGTGAGCTGAGAGACAATGGTGTGTCCGTGAAGTTCAAGCGGGAGGCCATGATATTTGAAGATGAAATTGTGACCTGTAGTGAGCAAATAGTGAATATATTGGTAGAAGGATGCTGAGGAGTGACAAGGATGGAAGGATCAGTAATGAATCTACAGGCCATATTAGATGTTTTGCCGATAAGGTCAGAGAAGCCAGACTGAGATGGTTTTGCCTTGTAGAGAGGACGGACAGTGAATGTATTGGTAGAAGGATGCTGAGGTTGGAACTCCCAGACAGGATGTCTAGAGGAATACCAAAGGGAAGATGTATGGACTTATGGACAGAAGATATAAAATTAGTTGGTGTGACAGAAGATACGGAGAATAGGGTTAGATGGAGGAGGTTGAGTCGCTATGGTGATCCCTAAATGGGAGTTGCCGAAAAGAAGACTTTGTTATTGTCTGTTGGTAGCTCCACCCATTGTATACAATAACCAATGAGACTCCAAGATACGGATTCGACGGCCAATGACAATGCTCCTGTCAAGTTTACTTCCTAGTCAGGCCTGGTTACCTATCCCTGGATTTACCATGGCTGCAGAGGGAGATTTTTTGGCGAGATACCGTGCCGTTTCAAATAAACTGAAAAAGTAAGATTATCCTGTTTTGTTTTTTTTTACGAAAAAACTGCCGTAGCTACCAGTATGATCTTTGCTTAACAGCAATGCTGCGCTTAAGTGAAACAGCAAGTAAGCTAACATTAACGGTAACGGTTAGCCTCTCAGCAATGTTCTCGTTTACGGTTATCAACATGTTAACTGGCTTTACACGATTAGAAGTAGATTTTATCAGTTTAATCTCTATCCATGCGTCAATTATATAGGCGTTTTATTGTATCATTTTGAATAATTTAACGAAGGTGTTCCGACGGTATCTGACAGCTAGTTAAAGCACATCCTAACAAGGCTACAGTAGCTAAAACAAACAAGGGCAAAGTGGCTAAAATAATACAACGCTAAGGTTGTATGAACATGTAGTCATCATAATCAAGTATTTGAGCTTTTCAGTGTTTAATGTGCCATTTCAATGTGGGTGATTTAAAATCGTTTTTTTGTGTCACAGGCGTTTTCTTCGGAAGCCCAATGTCGCGGAGGCGAGTGAACAGTTCGGTAAGTCGACTAAACTCACCACAGTTATGCTATTTAGCTTATGTCATGGCTCAGTGTTGTAAAGACTTAGTGTTCCATGAAATCTCTTGGTTTGGCCCTTTTCTCTCAGGCCAGTTAGCCAAGGAGCTGAAGCAGCAGGATTGCCTGCAGTACGCTGCCTTCTGCAACCTGGCCATGGCTCGGTAAAACGACATTCACTCGCTTGTACCAACTGTAACACCATGACGACAGGAGTCGTAATCAATAATCACTTCAATTGATTTTAAAAATATCTCTCAAACTGATGAAATTGAAGAAGAGCCTGATTCAGCTCTGCTTTTAAGAAATCTGAAGAGCATTCATTCTTAAGTTATTCGCTTCTAACAATGTGCCAGATTTGAGCAGGACATTTCAAATTTAAATGCTTATTGTCATTTTCTACAGCTTTCCGAACTTTAATTCAGACACACCAACAAACATACAGATCATTTGGGAACGCCCTTGTACATACGGTTTAACCACGACCCCCTAGCCCTTTGTCCCGGGGTGAGAGGCCACACTCCTTAGTGTCTGCCACAGGTTATGCCAGATAGGTAGAAAAAAAATACGCACAGAAAAACAAATAATAAGCATATCATTGCAACGAGATGTAAACAGTGCAGGAAAAATGAAACAGTGAAAAGAAATGTAAACAGTGCAGAGAAATGCACAGGACATTTACTGTGAGGAAGCAGCTGTAACAGATTGTTTGCACCGAAACCCCCTAATTGAAAATGGATTGAAATATGGCACCTCATTGTGTGATTCTTTGGCATTGAATATTAAGATGAATAACTTTATTACCAAGGATCATTGTAATGATTATTGTCTTTGCATTTATTAACAATGGAAAGATGGCATGAATACATATGCAACAAATCTGTAAGCTAAAAACGAAACCTGAAACGACCCAAATCTAGTCAGATCTGTCACAATTCTGATGAAACTAAAGTTCATTTATGTGAGTTGAGTTTCCCTACCCAAGCAGGTATCGTGATATGACAACATTGATGAAAGGGATACTTTATGTTCCTTTTTGTATCATATCACCCAGCCCTTGTTTCAGTGACAATGAGAAGGAACTGAGATGGCTTACTTATCAGCAATTCTTTTCATCCACGCTAAAAAAAAACAAGAACATTTTTTTTCAATACTATCACAATGACATTCTTGACCGTCACAAGCTATGAGGCCTGAGCATATCATTGTGCCCTGGTTTATAGAGTGAATACCACCTGTAAGCTATGCTTTTTCAGCCTTCATCAGTTGTCATACTAATACAAAAAAAAAGGTGTTACTGGCTCAGAGGTTCCTGAAACCATGTACACTGTAGATAATCTGTTATTGTTCTGTGTGTCAATGTTGTCCCAGCATGGATGGTGAACATTATGGTCAATGTGCATCTGTTTTTTTCTTGTTTTGTATGTGACTGCAGGTGCGAGCAGACTCTCTTCAATGCTCCTGGCGAGGCCCTGGCATTAACAGATGCCGCACGCCTCTTTCTCTCATCTGAGAAGGAGAACAGGGCGCTGCAGGCCCCTGGTTTTGATGAGCATCTTCAAGCTGCCCTCAACTGCTTCAGCTTTGCCATCAAGGTACATCGATTTCATATAAGAAGCATCAGGCGCGACAAATAAATGGGTTTCTAGGGCAAATTGGAGTGAAGCAGAACTTTTTTCCGAGTACATGCCTCTGATATTACCAGATTCCCAAAGACAAAGTAAGATATGCTAACACACTCGTGGATTTCAGGTGTACATTGAGATGACCCAACCTGTGATGGCAGCCAGTCTGTGTCTAGAACTTGGCAGTGCACTCAAGGTAAACATCTGGAACCCAGTTTCATGCTGTCCCAAAAGATAAATTGCTAAAGATCTATTTCTATTTTTTCATGACATATCCCTTTATACCCATCAAGCTATAGTATTTCATGTGATGTGATGTGATGTGCTGATATCTGGTCTTCATCTGTCTTCAATAGGAGATGAATAGGCCGGGAGAGGCGATCGTTCATTATCAGAGGGCTGCCGATTTGCAGACCCAGACACCAATTGAAGCTCTTCTGTCAATGGGAGAAATGGCTTCGTGCAAAATTCTGACACGTGAGTTTTGCCTGTTTACTTACCTCATGTTGCCGATGCCTCCTCCAGCAGGGCTAGAGGAGGCATCAGCTTCTTCTGACACTTGAAATTCCATACAGATGGGTGTAAGTCTTATGAATCAGAGTATCCACAGTGTGTTGAAATATAGTTTTTATGCTATTAGACTGTTGGGCTTCTGTCGTTTGCAGGGGACTATGATGGAGCGTTGTCAGTGTTCACAGAGATGCAGCTTATTAGCCAAGAAAAAGGACTGCAGCTACCAGGCACCAGCACACCCGTAGGTGAGGCCTAAATTAACATAATACCGCATGAAACATACACAGTATGAAACTTCCTTGCTGAGATTTTTTCATTACTGGTGTTAATCCATGATAACTGGATTTTGTGGGTTTTTTTTTTCCTTCTCTTTGAAATGTCGTAAATCTTTCAAAGGTGCTTTTCTGGACATTGTGGCAAGATGCGAGATCTCAAGAGTTTTACTGCTCATGTTGTTAGAGGTAGGTGCATTGGTTTTGTCTATTGCACTCGGGTTGGAAAGCATTCAATATTGGACACTTAAAAACTCACCTCAGCAACTGGAGAAGTGCGCTGTTTCCAGTGGAGGTCTTGACAAACGAAACCAAGATAATCTCGTCAGTAAGATGACACACATGCGCAAGAGATTATGTGTGCAACCATACAGACTGCAGTTGCATTATTTAATGGTATTCATCAGATGATTTAATTCCTTTATGGTCCTGCCTCTGTTGGCTCATGACTCCAGCTATGCTCTGACCGTTAAATTTACATCTCATTTTAGTCGCAGTCAGGGCATCTATCATTTGACATTTCCAGTTTTAAAAATACTTGAATTCCCTAGAAAATCCTATTTTAATTCAGCCATCTTTACTTCCTCAAATAAGATAGTTAAAAGATGGTTAACAAAACAGTTTCATGTTATCTGTCGCGACTAAATATTGCCGTAATCTGTTGCTTTGTCATTTTATTTACAAAAATTGTAATACAAAACAATTTCTGGAAAACTCTGTTCTGTGCCACATCCCAGCCTCCGAGAGCGGATGTGGAGTCCCTTTTTAGTGGCAATGCAATACCCCTCCTCTCTCTTGATCATGGAAATTCGAACAGATTTTGCCATTGACTAATGCACAACATCGCCAATGAATATAAAAGTTTTTAACGTGTGCCATTAAATGAGCCTGTTAACAGCACTCTGCGGCACTTAGAGGCATTGTCGGTTTCAAAATAGCGCATATATGGTTTTACTGTGTCCCTACCTGAGTGTTTTCCAAGGTAGGAAAACTAAGACTGAGACCTTAAGAGCACAATTTGCATTGCAGTCGGTCAACCGTATGGTTACAGAACCAGTTTTAAAGGCTATATGTCGCAGTTGATGATTGAAATATATTAGAAGTAATTGATTTGAAAAATCCAGAACAGGTCATATTCAAAATGCTCTTTAGGGATTACCAGATAGTAGTGCAAAGGAGATTGGCATTCATAATGCGCTGAGTAGGCTGGGATTATTAAGAATACAACAACATTGGTACCTGAAGCGGAAAGATATAAGTTCAGTCTAAAACAGGATCAAGAAGATAAAACCTCCACAAAAAGAATTAGCTTGCAACTTCCAAAAGGAGTCACTGTAAATATGCAGTTGTTAGCACAGCACAATCTTCTTTATTGTTTTTTGTGTCAGCCTCCGCCCCAGAAGCTGTTACCAGAACACGCACAGACCCTGGAGAGATACGCGTGGGAGTCTTTTGACCCTCACAGTCAAGGTAGATATCCGAAATCAGTTTGAGGCTACAGCATTAAAGAATTAAACACTTTTAAACACTCAACAAAACTACTTTGTTTCAGTGACTTTCCTGCCTGAGAATGTTTTCCTGCTCCTCCAGTCAGTTGTGGTGAGTTTCATCATCCGCATAGTTTTCTATTTCACAGGATTTCCTGATTGTTCTTAGCTCATGCAGGAAAAAATGACGGGCTACGGGGCCTTGACATGAGAGCGATAACAGTGCAAGGAATTGTATTTCTCTGCCAACAGACTTGGACTTTCTTAAGTCAATTGCAGCGTTTAGTCTTCCTTGTGTTTTTGCTTTTGACTGCCAGTGATCAGTAGTATTCGTTTTGTGAGACACCCGATTTAAATGAAAAAAGGAACGCCGCACATTCAAGGCCATCTGAAGTATTTTTGTTTCGTTTACAATAGCTGATCTGTTTTGCAGATGGCATGTCAGGAGAAAGACACCGAGTCCCTCAAGTCTCTTCAAACAGAGTTGTGGTGAGCGCTGAACTGTTAATTCCGCCACAATCGTCATCAAATAGCAGTTAATTCCTCTTCTTTTTTTTTTTCCATTTTAATTTTTTACTTACTTGTTTTCCCCCTCTTAGGCCCTTTTTGACAGCAGAGCAGAACCACCTCCTCCACCTGGTGGTTCAAGAACGCATCACACCGTCTGGCCAAGGGATTTAGTGCAGCTCTCTTTTTATTTGGTTCCTTTGGGAAATTATGCTACTATCATGGAACATTCCTATTTGTTAGTGGGTCTGTTATAGGACCTGAGGAAAATGTTGTTTTTAAAGTCTCAGTGTTGAAACCCATACACAGAAATTGTTGGAGTAAATACATTGAAACGAAGAGTTTCTGAAAAGCTAAAGCAGTGGATGATTATTTTGTCGTCTGTCTCAAAATTGTGTCAGATTAAAACTGAGAGCTCGATGAATGTTTTTTTTTGTTTGTTTCTTTATTAATAAATGATATGGCTCGATTTCCAATGCAATTACAGACAATACCTTCAAATGCATAGTTCTGACATGTTGAAAAATCAAAATGCCGTGTCTGCCATTCCCGGGTCAATTTAAATGTCCACTTGTATAAATTGTAAGTACTTTCTTACATTAGCAGCCAACTAAAAACAAAAAAAAAAACAGGGTTAAAGACACTTGATACAAATGTTAAAAAAATATAAAGGTTACAACGTATGGATAAAAAAAGGGATACACTTCAGATATAAAATGATAGATAAGTACTGATAGCGAAAAACTAGGATTTGTGTATTCCGGCTTTTCAAGTACTGCGACAAGAACGTTGCAGTGCTGCCATCCTGCCGTACCTTTCTAGACACAGAATTTTGACCTGTTGCCGCTGAAAGTTAGCCGCTAAAGCTGTAAGCCTCAACTTGATGATCCAGGATGGCAGGCACTGTCATCTCCATGAGTATTCCCCCCCCCCCCCACGGCTTTTTTTTTCTGGGTGGAGGGAAGGGGGTTCTTTTGAGGCACATCCCACTCGTGCCATCACGTGCTAAGTACGGAGCTACTGCATGAAGTAGTTTTGGCCGCTAGCTGTGCACGGAGGCCAAAACAGTTAGCCTCGCAAAAGAATTTGGGTTATCGAGATCTACCTAAAGCTCTTCAACTATGAAATCCAAACGCTAATTTGCTACATACCTTGTAGCTTTTATTCAGAAAAAATTGTAAGCGCTACTAATCTGAAACAAAAATAAATGTTTTCCCAAAATATCTTACTATTCAAAGTATTATATACAGTATGTCAACTGAGTTTTAAAAACCTACATGGAACCACCCAGTGGGAATTATAGAATAAATTCATGATGTTATGGTCATGCTGTTACTTAAGGTCCGTTTTTTTAATTTTAATTTGACGCCGTTGTGATTGCGACCGTAATTTGGAAGGACATGAAGTTAAAAACTCAGCTGAGTTAGAGAAAACCAGAAATGGGTAAACAACCCCAGCTTTCAACTCCTTTTTAAAATGAGCAAGAGTTCAACTGTCCAAAATTAAAAATGTAGGTCAATTAACCCCCACCTCCCAAATTTGGAATCGAAAAAAAAAAAAAAGCCCGTTACTAAATGGCCCAATTTCAGTGAGCGTACGATCCTTTCACTGGCCTCATTCGACTCATTCGCTCTTCTTCCGCAGGACGAGGTAGGTGATCGCTAAGAGAAGGGTGAGGACAAAAGAGATCCAGGCCAATACATAAGAGTGTCCGTAGGCTCCATCCTCTTTGACGTGCAGCTGGGCTGTGTAGATGGAGGCTGCTATCATTACACACAGACCTGTGGGTGAGGTGACAGGAATACTTTTAGACATCTCATATCCAGAGCCAATGGTTGGAAGCTAATTATCTGTCATATTAATATCACTATCATTCTTATTAAGGCCCAAAGAATAGCCAGGCCATAGCAGGAAGCTTAAATATCTCAGTACTGTGGCTCTAAAAAGGATGAAAATCGAGGTCTCAGGATTTAAGATGCAACACTGTGGCAAATATGATAAGTGTCCATCTCGAATTTTTATTAATGCCGCTCAGCATGAGGCCCACGCGCTTCGGCAATCCCCCGATTCAACCTCAAACAATTAACTCCTGGTTATCTTTCGTCCCTGTCGCCGTCATGTGGTTTGTCTTTGTTTTGAGGGAAACATCTGAACAAATAGCAGCTGAATGACCATTATATTTAGAACTAATATTTACATCACCAGTGGCACTGGGTTGGCTGTTAATCCATTACTGCGCTTTCTGATAACGCGGCAAAGAGAAAGGCATGAAGAAAACCTACACCATGCTGTAATATATGTTTTTTAAAAAAGTCACATTACAGAGTCTGTAGGTACAGAGATATGCAAATGATATGTTATCAAATGAGTCCAGAGACACAGAGTTTGACACGGCTGCTACTTTCACGCATCCCACTTCACTGAGGCATGAAATATGACGAAATTTCAAGGTCGGGACCGAAGACTAAATCAGATGTCAGATGGAGTTGAGAAGAATGTTAGTCAGGGTCACAATATTCTTAAGCAATGACAGTGAACAACCAGCCAACAACTGGAGCATCCAGGGATATTTTCGTATCTCTTGTTTGTCACAGAGAAATGACATTTGTGCCAGTACTTTACTGGTTTTACTTAAAAAAGATACGGATTTCTTTGCAGGTGCGGATCAGATATTCTACCCCCCCGGTGGCTACTCACTGGCTATTAGTTGTAAAACACCGGTGAAGGTGAACCTCTGGCCTTTGGGCAGCGTGAAAAGCTGGGCCACAAACACAAACAAGGCCAGGATGGAGAAGATACAGGCCAGCACGGACGTCGCCTGCACCGTTTGGATATACTCTGCAATGGGGCAATCGACACAGCACACAAACACACACACACAAACAAAGTCAGTGCAAAGTGAACAACAAATTATATAGTTTAAATGGCGCATTCTGATTTTTTTGGACAGATAATGATGTTTTTACTTCACTTTCAAAAACAGAACCGATTCTACGATCATCAACATCAACCGGGCGTCTTACCCTCCGGGGCGTCTTTCAGGTTCATGTAGTGCCAGGTGGACTTGGTTAGCTCCCATCTGCCCCACAGGTCTGTTGACACTGTGTCCGTAATCCACCAGGCCTGGAGGCAGAGAATAACATCAGGGTCTCAAAAAGCCGTTTTTTGTTGTTTTTTTTGACGCCAGTTTGTTGAGTCATATCCACAGGAAAGACATTTTTTTTTTAAATAAATAAAATATAATGGTAAAGAAGCCTGTGGGTCGAACCATGAAATGAGTCTTCTGGTTCTGATTGTGAAAATCCACTTACATTGTCAATGGTCGCCACAAGCAGCAGGATGATGGCAGTGATGTGAAGGACGACGATTCCAGCCAGTATCAACATTGTGACCCTCTGAAGACAAAACTGGAGAGTTGGGGGGAAAGGAGGTTGGGGGGTGGGGGGTACACGCCATTTATTTTCCAGTTTGAATTGGTAACGTGAATTCGCGTTCAGCTGTCAGCAATAAAACTTCGTCTGGATCAGGAGGAGGAAGAAGTGGGGGGCGATGGGGGTCGGGGGGGGGAGGGGGGGGTTCTGGTCACGCAAGATCTGAAACGTCTTGTCGGACGGATTTTTCTTTTTTCTCTTTTTTTTCTCTTTTTCTTTTCCTTTTTTTTTTTCAGCGAGCGCCCCTGCTGTCAGAACCATCCGGGCTCCCGGGATCCCCGCCGCGCCGGGAGCGCAGCGCGCGAAAGCGTGCCCACGACTTAATAGAAGACTTTAACAAGTAAAAAAAAAAAAAAAAAAAAAAAAAAAAAAAAAAAAAAATAAAAAAAAATAAAAAAATTTAGTAAATTTTTAGGGGGGTGGTTTTTTTAAATGTTTTTTTTTTTTTTTGTTTTTTATATGGGGGGTTTTTC
>CAAKHD010005497.1:5292-23813 GCA_901007705.1 Fistularia tabacaria
ACGCCTTCATTCGATGTCATTAAAAAGGTGTTTGACTGTATTTGCTGGAGTGTCCTGCGGTTTTTCTGATGTCAAATGTGTGCCGTGGCTCAACGAAGGCTGGGAAACACTGAGCTGAACTGCAGTTCTCACTTTATTAGCTTCACTTATTTTACTTTATTAATAAACCAACCTCCCACGAAACGGCACACACACAACTTGTCTAGGTCAAGTAAAGTCTCGTCGGATCTTATTTCAATAGTGCCGAAGCCCTCCGCAGTCGTCTCGCGGCACGTTCCACGCAGAGCAGGTCCGGACCGCACTTCTCAGTCAAACCACCGGGTGGCGCTAAAGTCCCATCAAACCCCGCTCACCCCTTCACTGACCTTTAGTAAATGTCTGATCCCACAGTGACCTTTGGGTGGTTGCAGGGTGACGGGCCTTCACAGATGACACTGTGTGTGTGTGTGTGTGTGTGTGTGTGTGTGTGTGTGTGTGTGTGTGTGTGAAGGGGGGGGGCATCCAGTGACTGTGTGTTTCCTGACTGAAGAGCTGAAAGAAACCTTCACTCCGAGGGACCAGAGCTTCTTTCATCCGTGAAGGACCTGCGGGTTTCAGGTTCTCCAGAAGAGGGCGCTGATGTTCCATCACACTGTCTGCAGGAGGCACGTCAGACAGACAGGTCAGACAGGTCAGGTCAGGTCAGGTCAGACAGGCAGCACGAGAAATACATGACAACACAACAACAACTCAACAAACACAATAACTTCACACAGCATCTCAGAACAATAACGAAACACAAAGACTCGACACGACAACAAGACAGGACAACTCAACACCAACAAACCCACAATTACACAGCACAAGAACTCAACACAACAATATTCATAAAACAACAATAACCACAGCAACACAACACAACATCTATAAAACCCCACATACGTACAACAACAACAGCACCAACAGTGGAGCTGAGTGACCTGTGTGGTCGAGGAGATGTGCTCCTCAGAGGGCAGTGATGCTGCGTGTGTGTGTGTGTGTGTGTGTGTGTGTGTGTCTGGGAACACACTGGATGAATTGTGCGCTGCAGCCGTGGCTCTCCGGCCCCCCCGGAACGAACCCCGGCCCGGTTGACCCGCGACCGAAGCCTGGAGAGAAAAGAGGTCTGGATTTTCGGGTCGACTTGGGCTTCCTATCTCGGAGTTTCACCGAGGGCTGCGTGGAGACTCCCATGTCGTTTCAAACATGGGATTTGGCCTGTTTTCCATTTTCTACCAGGGTGTGATCTCTTCATGCTTGAGGGCAAAAGGAACAAGATGCGGCCGCAGCGAGCGGATCGCAGCGGCCGCTGGCGTAAGCTCGTCCGTCTGACGCTAACGGCTAGCACGATGTTCAGACGGAGCTCCAAGCCGAGCGCGGCCTCGGCGGGAACGGCCGTCGCTTCTGCGAGCGAGTCCCCATCTGGAGAAGGCCTGCAGCGTCTCCCCAAAGGGAGGCTTTCGGCGTGACTCTCGAGTGGCAGCCGTACGCCGAGGTGGAGCTCGGCGACCACTCATCCGAGGACGCGGGGTGGAGACGCTTCCAACATCGAGCATTTGCGAACTCATTTTTCCGTGACATTCGTGAGCTGCCGGGTCGGTGGCACGGGACCGTCCGTGGTCTCGCCAAGAAAGCACATTTGACCAGAACTCTGGATGAGGGGTTTCAGAAATGGAGTTTTGAACCGGTTCGCCCGGCGGACCTTGGAGGACCTCGTCCGAGACCTTGGAGGTGCGACACATAAACACGACGAACGGAAGGATGTGACCGGCACGGAAACAGACGTGAAAGACAGAACTCACCCCGGCAGAAGGTCAGGAGGAGCTACGGTCTCTCCTCATCTTCGCTGCTCCCGGGCTTCATCTTCGGGAGAGGCCGTCTGAGCCGGACAGTCAAGGTGGATGAAACCGGGAGGGAACCTGACCACCAGAGAAAAGCATCATTTGATGTCTCCGAGGGGCCGGCGGCAAATCCCGGTGGTTTGGGACCCATGCTTGAAACACGTGAGGATCAGATCCAGCTTTACGTTCTCTTTGAACGACAAGAAAAGAACAGGATGATGTGTTTGATTTAGACTTGAAGACGCTCCGGGAGGCCTTGAAGACCCTCCGGGAGGCCTTGAAGACCCTCCGGGAGGCCTTGAAGACCCTCCGGGAGGCCTTGAAGACGCTCCGGGAGGCCTTGAAGACCCTCCGGGAGGCCTTGAAGACCCTCCGGGAGGCCTTGAAGACCCTCCGGGAGGCCTTGAAGGCCTTGCGGGAAGCCTCCTTGCACAGGAGCCTCACACTTTCATGTGATCATAGACGTTGATTGTTTGACCTCCAACCAGGAGCAGGCGGTTGCAGGAGGACACATTTGTAGAACTGACATCCAAACGTTCAAGGTTCGTTTCAATCTTTCATAAAGTCGAGCTTCTTCAAGCTCGTGTTCTTCAGTTGTGAAAAGGTTCAAACTCCGGCTGCTCATCATCTGCAGGAAACCCGCGGTGGTGTTTTTGTTTCCAGCCCCAATCTTGACGGGACCTGTGAACCACACCCACTTCCTGTCAGTGGCGAAGCTGCAGCGGCAAACAACAAACACAACCACCAAAGGCAGTTTCAACATCACGCTGCACTTCCTGTCACACAGGAAACCGGGCCCTCAGCGGCACCGCACGTGATGAAGAGGAGGAGGAAGAAGATGACCTGAAAAAACAATCCCTCGGGGGATTTTTATCCAGTTTTAAAGTGTTTTGAGGTTTCATTTTACAGATTCAGTTTGTCATTGTTGTAATTGGTCAATGAATATTTAACCAGAATGAAGTGAGCCGGACATTTCTGTCTGTTTTTCTGCGCTGGATGTTTCAATATTTATGATTTATTGCCGCTTTTTCTTTGCGTTTTAACCACCAGATTTGATCAACTGTCATTTTATTGTAATTTTAAAGAAAAAAGTGTATCGAGTCCGAAAGGATCAATAGGTTTTCAAAAGCAATAAATAGAACTAGTGGCGGTGATTCAGCGAGAAGGTCCCTGGTTGGATTCTGCCTCTCTGTGTGGAACCTCCATGTTCTCCTCGTGTCTGCGTGGGCTTTGTCCGGGTTGTCCGGGTTCTCCGGGTTCCTCACGCAGTCCATACGCATGATGGAGGTTCACTGAGACCCCACACGATCAAGTACCGTGACAGGGAGGGTGAACGGTTGTGTGGACCCTGACCCTGCGCCTCAGGGGGAACCTGCCTCTCGGCCAATCACAGCAGGGCTAGCCTCCGCCCCCCCCCCCGACCCGGAGACCAGGATGAGCACTGGCCAGAATGAACGAATGAACATTTAAAAATAAAAGAACACAATATCTCATTTCCATTTCCCTTCAAGTGGCAAGGCGGCGCCTTCGGAGGTCAGAGGTCACGCCGTTCCAGCTGCTGCATCTGGAACCAGTTCACTGGAAACCAGAAGACGAGCAGCTCGACCTGCTCCACTTTCTACCCCCCCCCCCACACACACACACCTATCGCGTGTCTTCGCCCACACACACTTCCTGTCCCAGCAGCCCGCAGGCAGAAACCGCCTGCGTCTCTGACGTCACCCGCGTCTTCGCGCCCGCTTCCTGTGGAAACCGGAGGCGCGAGATGCTCCGACAGCCGCAGCCAATCGGAGCGCGGATCCAGACGGGCCGAGCGCCAGCAGAGACAGGAAACGCGGTGAGGACGAACCGCCCGACGGCGTGGGCGACGACAACAGAACTTCGCTGCTTCGTCTCCCCCGCAAACATCCGCCGTACGCAAACCGTCCCCCCTCGTCCCCCGTGCTAAGCTAACTCGGCTGAGCTGGCGCGAGGCTCCATTGCTGTGAAAATAGCATTTTGGACGTGAACACGATTTTCTCCGCCGTTCGCTCCCGGCGCATCGTCTTTGTCCGACAAAGATGTGCGATGAGCCGAGACTAAAACACGTTTCTGTGGGTGGAGCCGTCCGGCCTCGACTCGGACTCGACGTCCAACGATGGACGCTTTATTCAGCCCTCCTGGGGGAAATTCCTTCTCTGCGTTGAAGCCGTCCTGGATGGACATGAGCAGCGCCAGCGGAGCAGTGAGGGCTTCAGGTTGTTGCTCAACAACTCTTGGACCCACCAGGAGGAGCCGGGAATCAGCCGGGAACGGTGGCCCTCCTGCTCCTGTTCACACAGTCAGCGCTGCGTCCAGACACACACTCTGATCACTGTCCAATCTGAGGTGAAAGACGGGATCGGTCACTGACTGGCGACGAGGGACGATGAGGGACGACGAGGGACGACGGATCCCGGCCGCAGATCTCTACGCTTTGAGCTCACACCGAATCCCCGTGTGGATTCTCTCCCGTTTCCTCCAAAGTGCAGGATTTTTGGATCCGTTGATCTCAAAATCCGGGCTGTTTTTCAGTGGTTTGTTTTTCTCCTAACGCGGAGAATTCTTCCTGCTTCCTTTGACCTTTCCTCCGTCTTTGGTTTGGTCATTTCATCTCTGCATTTGTGAAACAAATGAGGCATGAAGGCACCTGAGGAGGGAATCTCTGTGCATCCATTCCAGTATTTGCCGCTGGGAACGTTCCGATCCGAGTTCACACACACACACACACACACGGTCTTCGGTCCCACTGCCGGACAGGAAGTGACATCACACACTTTGGCAGTTGGACTCCCGCAGGTATTTTGAAGTACATCAATCATACCAGAACCACCAGTGCTGATCTCTGGAGTCCTGAAGGTGATTAATTATTGAGCTGATCGGTTGATTGATCCGTCCCTGCGAATGTCCACATCCCTGTCTGCCTCAAGTCCTCGATAACTGTGATCAGCGGTCAGCTGCTTCAGTGAAGACCACCCTGTCGCCCTAACACCAGTCATCATGAAGTGCTTCGAGAAGATCCTCCTCACACGTAAAGGACGCCGTCCCCGCTGGTCTGGAGGTTTGCCTGCAGGGAGAACCTCACCACAGAAGATGCACTCCACACCGCTCTGTCCCACCGACAGCGGCCCGACACCTACGTCAGGATGCTGTTCGTGGACTTCATCTCGGCCTTCGACAGGTCGGCCCTGAAGCTCCGCGACCTGGATCCACTGCCTCCCTGTGTTTGCGGATCTGCGACTTCCTCACCCACTGGGAACTCTACATTTCCCCCTGGGATCCTGAACACTCGGCCCGGTCCTTTCACCCTCTCGCCACTCACCCCACAAACAACATCATCAAGTTTGCAGATGACACCTCCGTGGTGGGTCTCATGTCAGACAGCAGACCCGGCAGCCTGACCCGGTGGTGCTCCAGCAATAACGTCCTCGCCTCACGACTGGCCGACCGGAGGTCCATCTGCGGCGCCAGCACCTCCACGCCGCTCATCCACACATGTGGCGCCTCCACTCACGGGGTCATTTTGTTCCTTGTCGTTGACGCTCAGTTTTCATTCTCATCCTTGCTGAGGTTCCTTTTTCATTCTGGCACCTTTTTCTGTCCTTGCTGTTCATTTTGCTATTTTCTTTAACAGATACAACGCAATCTTTTAACAGTCTCTTATTTATATTCATATTTATTGACACTGCAATTGTTGCGCTGCTGCGAATTTCCCCGATGCGCTTCAATAAAGTTCTATCTCATGTGATCCTCGATACAAGCAAGACCGGGGAGATGGTTGTGGATTCCCGAAGGTCCGGGAGGACGGCGCACGCTCCCCTCCACATAGACGTGGATACAGAGGAGCGCGTGAGAGCTTCAGGTTCCTGGGCATCCACGTGACCTGGGCCCCGAACACCTCACACCTGGTGAAGAAAGCCCAGCCACGAATCTTCTTCCTCGGGAAGCCGAAGCGAGCCGGGCTCTCCTCTCGGCCGCTCATTCACTCCCACAGCTCTACGGCGGAAAGCATCCTGTGTCTCAGCGCCGAGGCGTGGCGGCTGCACGGCCCCAGACAGGGGCTGGTGAGAACAGCGCAGGGCGTTGGAGGCCGCCTTCTCCCGGATCTGGCCTCTACTTATGGAGCCCGCATGCAGAAGACGGCCAGGAGCAGTGCGACGGATCCCTCGCACCCGGGCGAGAGCCTGTTTACGCTGCTCCCACCAGGAAAGCCGTACTGTACAATCAAAACCCACACATCTAGGCTGAAAAACAGCTTCTGCCCAGGAGCTGTGAAAGCAATCCCTGTGCCTAGGCTGCACTTAAACTCCGTCATATTCATAGCAGCCGTCATGCCATCCGCAGCGTGGACGGACCTGTGCACCGTGTTTTGTGGCAAGCTGGGGTTTGGCAAACTGACTAACGGAGTGAAGGATGAACGGCTCGTGGGCTAATGTGCTTTAGAACAGGGGCCGGAGCAACAATAAACCAATATGGAAAACCCAAGGGGGCCCAAGTCCTGACGGCAACAGTTAGAGTGCAACCGCCCCACGATGACAACCAACGGTGCAGGTTAGTGGAACAGACCAGCAACAACATCGTACAACTATTCACATGACAGTTCTCAAACCCAGAACCATGAGAGGCTCCTGAAGGTCCTCATGGGTTTCTGCCCGCCGGTCTTCCCACCACAGGCTGCAGTGTAACTGGTCTGTCGATTTTTTTTTTATTCCTGTACAAACTCGGTAAAATGTCGCTGTGCACAATGACAATTCAAAAACCTTGACTCATTGAGTCCTTCCTTGAATACTTTCCAAGTTTGAGTTTTCTTGGTACTTCTAGAAAACGTTTAATACTACGCTCCTGTTCCAGCTCCCGTCAGTCAAACAAGAGACATTCAGGGACCGGCGGAAAGTGCGGGATTTCAAAAGTATTTTCGGCTCCCTTCTCGTCGATTGTTTTCAGGTCAAGCTGCAGGAAAAGTACCAATTGAAGTAAAATCAATCCTCTATATTCTGATGCAAGCCAGTGATTTACTGTCACTGAGCATCCAGCTCAAAGTACTGGACAAACACAGGAAGGAAGAGCCGCAGTAAAAACACCGACAACCTTCACAGGCTTTCGTCTACAACTGCTGCAGTACGACGACCACCGCGATTACAGATGCTGCTATTATTTCCAATACCGCCACCATGACGACGGACACTTTTGCAGCACAAGTGCTGCCACAACATCTACTACTTGTACGACCTCGGTAACAGCTGCTCCTACTTTTATCTGAAGTGCTACCTTTACCATGTGCCAGCGATAATGTCAGTAGCACACTCATACCACTAGGATAGCAACAGTACTACTCCTGGAGTTGTAGTACCCCGAGTAATTGTGCCTCTAAATATCGCCAGGGTTACAACTCAAAAAAACATTGAACATCGTGAAAAGGTCCAATATTTTTTTCTCACTCATTTGATAAAGTGAAACCCATGGAAGATATACTGTAGATTCCTCATACACAGAGGGAAACATCAAGCCTGAACTTCTTGAACTGTTGAATGTGGTTTACTGACAGTGAAACACTAATTCAGTGTCGGACAATTTGAATACTTAAAAAAAAAAAAAAAAGCTCACTTCTTGGAAAGCCATGTCACACCCTAAACCCGTCACGGCTGGGTCAGCCAGAATGAAAGAAGAACCCAGAAGCAGAAGAGATCCAGGAGAGTCGACGGCAGGGCGAGACTTGGAATTCTGGAACGGGGAACTTGCGAGGAGGCACAAGACATGGCGCCCAGGAGCGCAAAAGCCCTTGACCAGGCAGACCATCTGGCAAAGAGCGGAGCTCCTGCAGGTCCTTTAGCAGTTGGAGTGATTGGAGCAGATAGGTTGCAGGTGTGAGTCGGAAGCCTGCTCCGCCCCACGTAGAACCTCAGCACGACGGCCAGCAATCATGACAAAACAGCTAATGAACTCACACCCCTGAAAAGGTTAGCTGAGCTCTCAAATGGTTTGGAAGTCGAGGTCCCAGAGTCTGGAGGACGAGTGGAGAGGAATCCACAGAATCCACGTTGCTTGAAGTCCAGTGTGAAGTTTCCACGGTCAGGGATGACCCGGGCCACCATGTCCTGTGCTGGTGTTGGTCCACTGTGTTTTCTGATGTCCACAGTCAGTGGAGCAGATCTACCAGGACACTTTCGAGCGCTTCCTGCCTCCTTCCGCTGACTAGCTTTATGGAGATGCTGACTTCATTTTCCACCAGGACTTGGTACCTGCCCTCACTGCCAGAGGTACCAAAGGCTGGTTCAGTGACCATGGTGTTACTCTGGCCCATAAACTGGCCTGACCTGAACCCCGTCGAGGAACAGTGGGGGTTCATCAAGAGGAAGGTGTGAGACGCCAGATCCAACAATGCAGATGAGCTGAAGGTGGCCATCAAAGCAGCCTGGGCTTCCATTCCATCTGAGCAGTGCCACGGATGCAGTCATTCATGCAAAAGGAGGTCGACCAAGTAGGGAGTGCAAAGAAGGGGAAAGGGACTTTACAGAAGCCTGAGATTTCTGTTTCCAAGTATCCTTCCTTGATTGATCTGCTTTTCTGAGACGCTGAGTTTGGCGTTTCGTTCTCTGTAAGCCATAATCATCAAAATGTCAAGAAATAAAGGATTGCAATATTTCCCTCTGTGTAATGAATCCATGTCATTTATGGGTTTCACTTCCTGAAATAAAAAATCTTGAACTTTTGCACGGTATTCTCATTTTCCCCATAAATGACAAGTCGTACTTGTGCAGATGAAATGAACTGACGACAAAAGAAGCTCAAGTTTTTCCCTTTATTGAACTTCGGGGCAGTATTTATCCACAACACATGCATTCATGTACAGGAGGCATTTGATTGACGGGAAACGGCGCGGGGACTCTGGTCCGGCGGTGCGCGGAACCCTCAGCGGCTCCAGAGACGCAGCGTCAGCAGGACGTTGAAGATGAGGGTCTTCAGCAGGAGGAGACGAAGGCCGAGGACGCTGAGAGACACCAGGTTGACCGTCTCGTCTGCAGCCAAACAGAAAACCCCAAGTTAGCGACGTGCGATAACCCAGCGCAACGCAACACTACATCACGCAGTGTTACAGCACTTAGCATAGCATGAGGTAAAGTGAAATAAAGCAGACCTTGCTGCAGGGGGGGGTCGCAGCGTCCTGGTCCAGGATTTCCTGAAAGATGACATTAGTTACTTCGTTAGTAACTAGTTAGTTAGCTGCCGATGTTGCGGCATTTGGAGTTTTAGCAAATTTCACAGTTTCAAGCGTCCCTCACCGTTCTCACACTTGTGCTTGTTCTCGGTGGACAAGAGAGCCACCTGGCTGAAGAGGGTCTCTTGAGGAGGCCCCGAGGGTGTCATATTGGTGAACAGATCTCCTCGCCTGGCACCGTCCACGCGACTGAAGCCGGTGGCCAGACACACCATCACATTGTCCTCCTGCAGCTTGTAGTAGGACGGCTCTGAGGAGGTGTCTGAAACACAAGGGGATTTTTAACTCAGGAGGGGCCTCGGGTTCTTCTCGAGCAGCTGAGGGCATCTGCCAGACACTCCGGTCCAGCAGCACTGAGCGTCGGGGCTGAAGGACGAAAGAAACGCCAGGGACATTTTGTCCTCCAACTCCTCGTCTCCATGATGACAGCGAGTTCAAATCCACTTAATTTAAGACCTTTTTAAGGGAAGCCGAAGAAGGACGTGCTTTTTAAGGTGAATTTAACAGTAAAAACAAAAGACTCAACACACACACACACACACACACACACACACACAAACATCCAGGGTTTCAAAGCTCTGGCTTTGGGACCAAAGGAAGTTTGGCATTCACTGACTTTCAGCCCAAGAACCCACAAGTGATGGACCAGAACCCAGCCGTCATTTTAACCAGCTGGAACATCCAGGATGTGATCAAACTGAAGAACAAATCTCTGCTGAAACTCAAACACAGACTTAGATCCCGTTGCCCTTCAGAAAAAACTGCAGTTTGTCAGAAGACTTGCTGTCCTTCGTGACTTCTGCCTCATTTTAAGAATTCTTTGAGCCAAAGCTGGAGTCCATTTTTAAGCAGAAGGTTTGCCTTAAAACGCTAAGAAAGGGCCTTCAAAATAAAATATCCGTCAAGCTCACGTTCGACCTCCGGTCTGGTTCCTGGTCCGAACCGGACATTCCTGCTGGAGTCAGTCACACGCTCCGATCAATGTGAACAAAAACTCCAGATGGAAACGAAACACGTCTTTTCTTCTCTGAGCTCTGGGCTCATTTGCAAGGCTAACATTTGCTCAACTTTTAGCAGCCGCCTTTGGGGTTTTCTGTTGTGGCTCCACTCATCTCTCAGTCAGCGCTGCATCTCAGCAAACATCTGACCTCCACCAACCCGCCAAACAACCGAAGACCCAAGGAACGAGCTCCACTCCTTCATCTCCAACAAACAAACATCAAGTAAAACTTCTGCCAAAGGTCGGGTTCAGTTTTTGATGAAGGATAAAGCTTTAAAAAACCTGATACGTTTCCCTTTTTTCCACTTCCCTGTCTCTGAGAATGGAGAAGGACTTTTTGTGACAAACACTGAAAACCCGTCTACGTAATCGGGCATCGGACTGTGACTTTAACTCGTGGGTTCCGATGATTCCTCCCGTTCTGCTGAGCGGCTTCATTGCTGAAGTCAGGGAATGTTAGCTAAAATGAACGTTTTCGTCTAAATTCCCCAAGTCATCCTTGGAAAGTCCTGGAAGTGCCTGCCTGGTGTCAACCATCACTTCCCACTGGGATTTGATGAAAGTAATGAGAAAATGTGGTTCAATTCACAGCTTTGAGGGAAAATCTTTTTCTTTTAAAAAGGTACAGATCAGAAAATAAAAATCTCAATAACGTGGAATTAAAAGCTTTGAAAACCAACTGAGCCAGCGGAACGCACGACAAAACCCAGACCTCTCCAAAGGATCCACAACCGACTGACCGGATCCAACAACGAGTCTGCTTCCAGAGCCGAAGAGCAGCCCGGCGTCGGAGTATCCTCTCGCACAGTGAGAGCCTCCACCGCAGGAACCCGGAGATCCGCCGACCATCGCATTCATTCCTTCTTTTCTCCCCGCTCTTATTTCATTTCAAGAATACTCACTGGATCTGACCGTCAGTCTGGTTCCAGAGCCAAACAGGAGATTCGTGTATCCAGACACACCGTGAGAACTTCGACGGCAGGAACCCCAGCGCAAAGGAAGCTGTGTAGTATGAACTGAACACTGAAGAGGTTTCTCCATTCAGGCAAAACAAACAAACAAGAAAAGAATCGACCTGGAAGTGAAAGTTTTACTCAGTGGATTCAACAGTCAGACGTGTTCCCTCAGCAAAGAGGACTTTTCGAAAACCGCCTCCAGTCACACAGTTCAAGTGTTCTTTACAAGAACCACAGCCCAGGGGAACATCATCACATCGTCTGCAAACGACTTGATCTTCAAACTTTCATGCCTGATTCTTCCATACACATTCTCTGAAGCTAGTTTTCATCATGTTTTGCAGACAAGATTAGAATTTGACTTTAAAATCTGCATTATTTCATAGAAATATTTGATTTGGCTAATATATATATATATACATATATATATATATATATACATATACACTATATGGCCAAAAGTATTGTCTCGCCTGCCTTGACTGGCACATGAACTTGCTTGACATCCCATTCCTAACCCATTGGCTTCAATATGACATGGGTCCACCCTTTGCAGTTAGAACAGCTTCAGCTCTTCTGGGAAGGCTGTCCACAAGCTTCAGGGTGTGGTTTTTTTGGAGCATTCTTCATCCCAAAGGAGTTCTATGGGGTTGAGGTCAGGACTCGCTGCAAGCCAGTCAAGTTCCTCCACAGCAGACTCTGTCATCCATGTCTTCATGGAGCTTGCTTTGTGCACTGGTGCTCAGTCATGTTGGAAAAGGAAGAGGCTCCAAACTGTTCCCACAAATTGTCCAAAATGTCTTGGTACGCTGGTGCTTGGTATTGCTTCAGAATACCAAGACATTTTCAGCCAGGCCTTCTTGTCCAACATCAGTGTGTGACATCACTAATGCGCTTCTGCAGGGATGGTCCAAAATTCCCATCAACACACCCCTGAACCTTGTAGACAGAAGAGTGGAAGCTGCTCTTGCTGCAAAGGGTGGACCCACGTCATATTGAAGCCTATGGATTAGGAATGGGATGTCATATTTATATATATATATATATATATATATATATGTATATGTATATATATATATATATGTATATATATATGTATACACACACACACACACATATATATATATAACATTTTCAATCTATTTCCCACAGAAGCTATATCTATTCTTTTTTTCTTTTGAATAATTACATTGTCTCTGAAGTTGAACGTTCCTGATAATTCAGATGACTTGGAAGTGAAAGCTTTACTCACTGGATTCAACAGTCAGACGTGTTCCTTCGGCAAAAAGTAATTTGTAAACTCCACTTTGAGTCACACAGTTTCGGTGGTCTATGCAAGAACTGCAGAACGTCATCACATCATCTGCAAACTGAAGTAAAATCTAATCGTGCTAATCGTTACTTCCTGTCATGCCTTTAACTAGTTTTCACAATATTTTGCCAAAAAGATGAACATTTTACTTCAAAATGGAATTCAAATGTTTGATTTGGGGGACTTTTTTTTCTGTTCCCTCAAATAAGCAGGTGTTTAATTTCCTCAGGTTTCAGTCTTTTACATAATATTTACTGAAAATATTCTCCTTTCAGTCGCTCCCTTCAGTGGCAACAGGGGCCAATCGCCCAACAATCCATCTAACCTTCTCCTCTTCATCCTCTTGTCTCACACCCACAACCTCCCTGTCCTCCTCCCCTCCATCCGTGAACCTCCTCTCTGGTCTTCCCCCAGACCCTCTTCAACCTCAGCATCCTTCTACCCTGATCTTCTCCATCCCTCCTCTGTCCATGTCCAAACCATCTCAGAGTGACTTTATCTCCCGAACATCTACCAACTGCTGTCCCTCTGATGGACTCCTTCCTGATCCTCACCATCCTCCTCACTCCCAAAGAGGAATCTCCACACCTCCATCGCTGCTGCCTCCATCTCCGCTTCCTGTCTTCTCCTCAGTGTCTCTAAACCAGACACCATGTCTGCTCCCACCTCCATCTTCTCCACCTTTCCTTTCATTTTGGCTGATACTCTTTTATCACCCCTGACTCTTTTCTCCACAGCGTCCAACCTGCTTGCACACATTTCTTCACCTCCTCTTCGCCTTCTGTCCACCCTCTCCGTTGCTCTGGACTGTTGACCCTCTGGTCTTACAATCCTCCACCTTCTTCACCTCCACTCCCCGCAGCTTTTCCCGCTCGAGTCCTTCTCACTCACACACAGTCTGTCTGTCTGCGGTGAACCGTCGTCCCTCCGCACGTAACATGTTGAAAGTACTGTTTTATATTTGAAGATTTATGTCATCCATGATGTCGTCAAAGTTTCTATTGTATCTGATCACTTTGGGGTCATAGTTTTACTCACTGGATTCAACGGTCAGACGTGTTCCTTCAGCAAACAGGATTTTGTTGCTTCCAAACTGAGTCACACAGTTTCGGTGTTCTTTACAAGAACTGCAGAACATCATCACGTCGTCTGCAAACAACTTGATCGACATACGTTTCTGCTACGACTGCCTAATTGCTCTACTTTGGGAATGTTTGGATTGATTTTAAAGAAATAGCGTTGGATCATTTCTGCCTGATTTTTGAAGGAACATCTAATTTTAAGATACATCATCTGTTTTTAGAACTGATTTTTCTTCATATTGATTATTCATATCTGATGCTGATATGTTATTTGCAATTTTTCTTTTTTTATTGCCTTATGGACATAAACTACTTGACAGTCAACTCAATAAATTCCCTTCATACAACACAAAAATGAAAACCTAAACTTTGGCCTCCTGATTCTAACAGTTTCAAGGTGAATGATGTCATTCGCTCTCAGAGATCGGAGTCCAGTACAATATCACTGATAAAAAATATTCAGATGTTTCGCGGGTATTTGTTTTCCCGATACCAAGTGTGGATCCGGTGTCGAGGTTTTGCAGTATTTAGTTGTAAAACTGCTTTCATACTTACTGGTTTCAATAGTCAGTCTGGTGCCGCGTCCAAACAATGTCCTGTGTCCACTGCCAGCGCTCACACAACATGGAACTTCAACCCAAAAACTCCACAAAGTACTTTCAGCAAATCATCAAATACTCACTGAGGAAAGTGTCACTTTCATAAAAGGCTTCAAAACAATATCGACATTTTTACTTCAGCGATTTCAGTTGATTCTGATCAAGATTGATTCTGGAAGTTTCTTTCATTTAGAATGAAGTCATTTTTCAATTTTTTTCAAGTTTTGATTTCAAGCAAAAACTCAAAGGAAATAATTGACGTTTGTGACTTATTTAGCACGAGTTTCCAAAACAGTCAACCTTGGTGCTCCTGGATTTCAATTGAAATCAGTTTCGACAACTAGATTATCCGTTTGGCTGATTTTTGTACTTTCACATCACAACTTACTTTGGAGTATTTATTGCTGATGTCCTGGTATGCATTCTTTTTTCTTTCTTCCCCAAATTCCTCCAAACAAACTATGAGCCGCTCCAACTGAGACTCCTTTCATGAAACGCAAAATGAAAACCGAAACTTAGACCTCCTGATTCCTCCGAGGATTCGAGGAACAGTGAAAGATATTCCAATGTTCAGGAAGACATTTTGTTTCTGCTCATAATTTCCGTCCAGATTGAAGTTTTGTAGTATTTCGTTTTTCAAAAAAATAGGTCTCAGAACTTACTGGGTTCAATCATGAGTCTGGTCCCACGTCCAAACGACATCCTGCTTCCACCGCCAAAATTCACACAACATGAAACTTCAGGACACAAACTCCACAAGGTGCTTTCTGAAACTCTTTCACCACTCACCGAAGACACTCTCACATCTATAAATGTCTTCAACAATTATACAGATATTTTACTTCATCCGGGTTTCTTTCGATTCTGATCACTGTGACGTGAAAAGTATTTTTCCAAATAAGCCCCCGGTAAAGATTTGCAGAACTGCGGAATATCAGCACATCGTCTGCAAACAACTTTATCCTCAAATATTCAGGCCAGATGCTCCAACACAAACGCTTCAATTCAAGTCTTTGTGAGCCAATAACATGAATTTACCTCGCTGGTGTCACATACTTTCAAAGATACTGATAGAAAAGATGAATATTATGGTCAAAGAGAGTCAGATGTTAAGCAGGTATTTTTTCACAAAACTAAGTTCTATCCGCTCTCAAGGTTTTGCAGTAAGGTTATAAAACTGGTCTCAGAACTTACTGGGTTCAATCATCAGTCTGGTTCCACGTCCAAACAACATCCTGGTTCCACTGCCAGCATTCACACAACATGAAACTTCAACCCAAAAACTCCACAAAGTACTTTCAGCAAATCATCAAACGCTCACTGAAGAAAGTCTCACATGAAGAAAAGTCTTCCACACTATTGTTCATTGTACTTCATCGGAGTTTCAAATGCTTCTGATCACTTTGATATGAAACTTCTACTCACTGGATTCAACAGTCAGACGTGTTCCTGCTGCAAACAGGATTTTTCCATTTCCACTCAGAGTCACACGGTATCAGTATTCTTTACAAGAACTGCAGAGCATCATGACGTCGTCTGCAAACAACTTCATCTTCACACTTTCAGACCAGACTTTTGGAATTCCCATGCTAATAGTTACTTATGGTGTCATTGTTTTAGCTAGTTTTCACAACATAAGAAATACAGAGATGAAGTAATCTGGGTGGTGTCACATTGGCCTCCTGCACCCCTGTGAGAAACCTGGGAGGATCTTTGACCAGAATTTGTCATTTAACTCCACCACATATCACGTATCAAGGACTGTCTTCTTTCACTTGTGTAATATTGTGAAAGCCAAGCTCTGCTTCCTGGAGCAGCTGAGGTCCTTCAACATCTGCAGGACAATGCTCTGGAGGTTTCATGAGTCTGGAGCTTGGAGCTGCACTCTCTGACGGTGGTGTGTGAGAGGAGAATGTTGTCCAAGATGAGGGCAATTCTCAACAACGCTTCTCAGCCACTGCGTGACCAATCACAGGAGCTCGCTCAGCAGCAGACCAATTCCATCAATGAGCACCACCCAATGGCCGGGTGGTCCTTCTGCCTGTGGCCATCAGACTGTTCAACTCGGTTGGTTATAACGTCACAACACCTCATCTCCTCTCACTGTCCGTCCGGTTGGATTTTGCTCTGGTAACTTATTCGTCTGACACCCTGACACCACTTATGTTTGATTATCTTTTTATCTATTTCTTTCTGCACGGATCATCTGGGATCACACAGCTTCCTCCGGGATCAACAAAGTATTTCTCCATTGTGACTCTTTCTTGGAAAGATGTAGAAAATGAATCCATGCTTTTGCCTCTTCCAGACCATGTGACTGTAACGCCCTCCTGTCCTCATACATGGTTAAAGACTCTGATCTCTTCTGAGAAGCACCTGTCTGAGGATCATGTTTCTCCTGCACCATCTCCTTGTACAACTCAGAGGACAATTCCAAATCCTTCTCCTCGCCTATCAAGCCCTATATGGCCAGGCACACTGAGATCCTGGAGAACACTTAGAACCCCACCATACCTCAAAGACCTGCTAGAACCCCATCGTATCTGAGAAAACTCTCATCACATTGTCCACAAACGACCTTATCTTCACCCATTCAGACCTGATATTTTCAGGGCCTTTAGGTCAAATCTTTGACGTAAGAGAACGATACGAACCAATCGTGACTCGGTCGGTGTCATCTACCTACAACGATACTCCTAAAAGAGACAATGATATCAGATGTTCAGCAGGTACTTTGTCTGTGGAGGCTCTCAGTCATCCAGGTCATGGTGAATTCTGAATTTCAAGGCCAGTCTCCACGACAAGAAGATTTCGACAGGCGGGTGCTTTGCGACCGACAATAATCTGTGTCCGGCTCAAGGTTTTGCAGTTACTTGTTGTAAAACTGAGATCAGAACTTACTGGGTTCAATCGTCAGTCTGGTTCCACGTCCAAACGACATCCTGTATCCAGCAGCATTCACACAGCATGGAACCTCAACCCAAAAATTCAACTACGTACTTTCAGCAAATCAGCATATCTTCACTGCTTCAATCTCACATTGATAAAATCAACAATAATTTAGATATTTTATTATGATTTATGACAATTATTGTTGTTATTATTTTTCTTTTCTTTTATTCTAATTCCTGGAAATAAATTATGTGGCGCTCAGGTTCTTCTGGGAAAAAAAAACACAAAATGAAAAGAACTTTCTCAGCAAACAACTTAACACATCGTAAGACATTAAGACCTGAGAGTTCAATACGGGCAGCACATGTACAATCTCAGTGCAAAAAGTGACTTGGAAAATGTCATTCCTTCCCAATGATACTGAGAAAAGTACTGCATTATAGTCCGAATATTCGGATGCTCAGCGGGTATTTTTTTCTGATAGTAACTTCTGTCCATATTGAAGTTGTTTTCGTATTTGGTAGTAAAATAACTGGTATCACAACTTACTGGGTTCAATCATTAGTCTGGTTCCACGTCCAAAAAACATCCTGTATGCACTGCCAGTATTCACACAACATGAACCTTGAACACACAAACTCCTCAGCCAGTCAACAAGCCTTCAACAATTATACACATACTTTTACTTCAAGTGGCCTTCAGTTGAATCTGATCACTCTGAAGTGAAAGTCAGAAAAAAGTATTTTTCCAAATCAGCCTCCCGTAAAGATATGCAGAAGTGCAGAACATCATCGCATCGTCTGCAAACAACTCTGTCCTCACACATTCAGACCTGATGCTTCAACACAACTGCTTCAAATCGAATGACGTGAACATACTTAGTTGGTGTCATATACCTACAAAGATACTGACAAAAAAAACAGCGTTAGGGTTGAAGAGATTCAGACTCACGGGGTTCAATCATCAGTCTGGTTCCACGTCCAAACAACATCCTGGTTCCACCAGCAGCAACATTCACACAACATGGAACTTCACAACACAAACTCAAAGTACTTTCAGTTAAACGTCAAATACTCACAAAAGAAAGTCTCAACATTAACAAAAACCTTCAACAACAATAATGATATTTTTACTTCACTGGAGTTTGAAGTGAAGTTTTACTCACTGGATTCAACTGTCAGACGTGTTCCTTTGGCGAAAACTAGTGTCCTAACTCCACTGTCAGTCACACAATTCCAGTGTTCTCTACAAGAACTGCAGAACATCATTGCATTGTCTGCAATACAACTTCAACTTTTTATGGTTAAAGTGTCGTGAACTCCATTTCAATGGTTGTTTCTGTCTTATTCATCACGACTGTCCAAAACGTTCATCCTGAAACGATCTCACATTTTCTAAACCATCAGTTTGATCAGGTAAAAATCATCAGTTTGGTTATTTTTTTGTATTTTATGAGCCTATTTTTCAGTTTTGACCTTTTGACATAGCTTTTGAGTTTTATTATTTATTATTTATTATTTATTCATTGTTATTTAGAATTTTCTTTTTTTTTCTGAAACAAACTATTTGACGCACCGGGAGGCCTTG
>CAAKHD010005499.1:0-15365 GCA_901007705.1 Fistularia tabacaria
CAGCATCTTTTTCCCACTGCTTTCGCTTGGATTCCTTCCCAACCCAGAGTTCTGATCTGCGAAAACATCAGATGTTCCGGTCGATGTTGGAAGGATTGAGCTGAGAGAGTGTGTGTGTGTGTGTGTGTGTGTGTGTGTGTGTGTGACGCCGCCTTATTAACCAGCTGATGAGGGAGCGGTTGATCCTTTTGGATCATCACGCCGCTGGGTTTCACGGCCCGTTAAGTCCGCATCACGTGATAAAACGGTCAAATCCGGTCGTCGGAGTTCAGATCAGCAGCAAGTGTCGCCTTCTCTCTGCCGGTGGAGTTAATGAACGTTAAGTGGGTCACATCTGGGTCACATCTGGGTCACATCCGGGTCACTCGGTCATCGTCAGGAAGAAACCGGACCATTTGAAAATAACGGTTTCTTTCTTGTCCCGCTGGAGGGAAACACTAATGAAGTCATTTATGATATTCAGATTCATTAAATATGATTATTAAGCATAATCTGCTGAAGGATTATTAATATATCCCAGCTTAAACATCATCTGACCTCTCGTGTGTTAAGTAGGTGGGATGATACACTTAGAAATACTTGTATTTAATAGAGAAGGAATTTAAACACCGTGGTTTTAACAGCTTTGAAACAATGGATTTGTCCATTTGAGTTTCTTATTCCGTGTAGAAAAGTAAAAACTTTGACTCGTTCTTGTTTTGTTTCTGCAACTGTCAGGTAAAGTCCGACTCATTCATTATTAAGTTCAAATTCCCTTTTCAGGTTGTTTCTTTCGAATTCTTCCGGAGTTCAGATGATTTCAAGGTCCTTTTTCTGACATTTTTCCTGCAGTTTGCTAAGGCTTGAGGCGTCTCTTGTTTATTTTCGTTCGAATGAAATTAACTTTTAAATTTATATTGCGATTCAGTATTCAGCCTCGTCCGAAAAGCCTTTCGATGAAGAGTGATTGAAGAAGCAGTAATTGACTTCTTCTCAGTCCTTGAACAAGCATTCATCTGCACGCAAAGTTTGGCATCTTTATTTTGTGTGTTTTTCTGATTTTCCCGAGTTCAGCTCCAGATCTTTTCTCTTTATTTTGATCCGATTTACATGCGAAACGTCTTCCTTTTCCCCCCTCGTCTCCCGCCTGCAGGTGACACCGCGCAGCATGGCGTCGCTCCGTAGCCTCCCCTGTCCATCGCCTCCCACCTGATCCTCCTCCACCTCCTCCGGCTAGCGGTTTATCTCGTTCTCTCTATCCTGGTCGCCATGACGACCACGCCGGAGACGCTGGAGCTGAGCCCCGGGCGGCCGGACAGCTGCGGCGACTCCGCCGACCGCTACAAGGTGGTCCCCTCCGTGGTCTGCTCCATGTGCTGCCTCTTCGGGATCATTTACTGCTTCTTCGGTGAGTCGGTGGACCTCTGACCCCGGAGGGCAAATTCTACACATCCGCGTGAGCGTGTCCACGAACGACAACATCCGAATTGTTGAAAATTCAAAATCGAAAGATGTTCAAATATGCCGATCGGTGAAAAATCTTTTTTGAGACTTCCATCGTCTGCACTCAGGGTGGCGCAGGAGGCAGCAGCCGATCCCAGCTGTCACACACACACACACCCACACACACATAGACAACCACTGCGCCACCGTGCCGCCCCTTTTAGAGACATTTCACTCAAAATGATGGAAATGTGTGAGGAGAAAATCTATTCGTTGGATGTAAACGAAAGGCCAAAAGTATTGCCTCACCTGCCTTGACTGGCAGATGAACTGAAGTGACATCCCAGTCCTGATCCACAGGCTTCAATATGACGTGGGTCCACCTTTGCAGCGAGAACAGCTTCAGCTCTTCTGGGAAGAACGTCCACAAGGTTGAGCATTCTTCCAGGAGAGCATTTGTGAGGTCACACACTGATGTTGGAGGAGAAGGTCTGGCTCTCAGTCTCCGCTGTAATTCATCTCAAAGGTGTTGTATGGGGTTGAGGTCAGGACTCTGTGCAAGTTCATCCACAGCAGCCTCTGTCCTCCATGTCTTCATGGAGCTTTGCTTCTTGCACTGGTGCTCAGTCACGCTGGAAAAGGAAGGAGCTCCAAACTGTTCCCACAAAGTCTGGAGCATGAAATTGTCCAAAGACATTTTGGACAATTCCATGCTCACACTGATTCTGGCCTTCTCGTCCAGCATCAGTGTGTGACGTCACAAATGCTCCAAAATTCCCATCAACACACTCCTGAAGCTTGTGGACATTCTTCCCAGAAGAGCTGAAGCTGTTCTCGCTGCAAAGGTGGACCCACGTCATATTGAAGCCTGTGGATATGAATGTGAGGTCACTAAAGTTCATCTGCCAGCCAAGGCAGGTGAGCAAATACTTTTGGCCGGATGGTTTTTATGACATGTGATTTCCACGTTTTCTGTATCCACTGTTTGCACGTATTTTCGTAAAGTAAGGTTAACACGGAGACTGCGCTCCTCCTCCTCCTCCTCTTCCTCCCACAGGTTACCGCTGCTTCAAGGCGGTGATGTTCCTGACGGGGCTGATGTTCGGTTCGGTGGTCATATTCATGCTGTGCTACAAGGAGCGCGTGCTGGACACCCAGCTGAGCGTGGAGGCGTCGGTGGGCATCGGCCTGGGCATCGGCACGCTCTGCGGCCTGGTCACCATGCTGGTCCGCAGCGTGGGGCTGTTCATGGTGGGGCTGCTGCTGGGCCTGCTGGTGGCCGTGGCCACCCTGGTGGGCATGGAGGAGCTGTCCGACAGCCCGCCGCGCTCCGTCTGGGTGCCCCTTGGCGTGCTGCTTGGCCTGGGCATGCTCTTCGCCGTGCTCACCCTGCAGTGGCAGCGCCTCTTCACGACGCTGTCCACCGCCGTCTTTGGCGCCGCCGTCATCACCGTGGCGCTGGACTACTTTGTGGAGCTCTTCGCCCTGGTGCTGTACGTGTACGAGCGCATGAAGGCGGCGCCGGGAAAGCCGGTGTGCTGGATGACGTGGGTGGTGCTGGGGGTTTGGCCCGCCCTCACCCTGCTTGGCGTCATGGTGCAGTGGAAAGTGACCGCCGAGGGCTACTCGCACACCAAGGGTGAGTGTCGCGAACGTTCGCGAAACAATGAACGCATGCTAGTTTATTACCGTCGTTTTAAGCGCGAAATGACTTCAAAATCAGGTTTTAAAAAAAAATGCTTCAAACATATTCATTCATTTATTCCCCTCATAAAGAATTCAAACTTAAATAAATGTCAGGCGTCGCCTTAAAACTGCAGGACGCTCTCCATTAGAAAGAAATGATATACAAGCTGGAAAAAAAAATAAAATCCCATAAATATACAAAATTCACCGTTTGTGATGGACGCATGGCCTCCTCCCTCAGTGATCATCAGCCGGCAGCAGAGGAGGATGCAGGTGATGCGCATCCGTCAGCGGGACGACCGCTACCGCAACAAGAAGAAGAAGAAGCAGCCGCACGGCTCCTCCTCCCACCAGCACCACCAGGCCAAGCAGCTGCCCGAGCCCGCCTACCGCCGCAAACCCAACCCCATCCGCCGCTACGACACCGACGTCCTGTCACCGGTGAGCCGCCCCATCTTTTCAGCGCATCCTTTGCAAAAATAGAACCTTGGCATTTACCATTTGTAAAAGGAGCCCTGACTTTTGCACTTGTTGGCCTTGAAGTGTTTGTATTACCCGATTCTACGAATATGCAACTCATTCATTTGAAGAAAAGTCATATTTTTTACGTTTTGAACCCACGGAGGGGTTGCTCTGATCTGTTAGCCTCGATCCTAGAGGATGAAAAAGACAGAAGATGGAAGCCTCTTGACACTTTGAGTCATTTTGTTGAACTTAGCTGCTAGGAGCTAACAGCTACTGAAGGAGCTAACAGCTGCGAAAGGAGCCAACGGGGGCTTTGTGATTATCAACAAAGGATCAGTCCAGATGGCTTGCCAATGTTTTCCTCTCGCAGGGCGTTTGAACACCGAGCGAGCTAGCTTAAAACCCTTAAAACTCCTGCTGGGACGTAACCAACCCACTCACAATTGAACGTAATGAACTTGTTTGCGTCTTTTACCATGTTTAGCATATTTTATTACCAGGGCTGGGATGCTAACGTGTTAATGTCAATTGATCAGTAACAGAAAAAAGTAAAATGTTGAGAAAAGGAACGCGTCGTAATCGTACGTTAATTTGCTACGACGAGCTACTCTTCTCAGTGCTCAGAGTTCCAGGAGGACACGTGACACCGACGCACCGTCCGATTAGCATGGTGGACACGGCAGATGAGACCACGCCGGTCGAGGGGAAATTGAAAATATTGCACTCAGGGCAGGAAGGAGTTTTTGTCCTCGCCCCAAATGCGGAGGCTAATTCGCAAGTCGGCAATGTTGACTTTGTACGAGCGGGCAGGTCGGTAATGCCAACTTTGCTGCAGAAGATAACAGCATCGCTAATACGAGCAAACATGGCGTCGCCAATCGACGCTCTACTGCTACAGATAAAATATTAAATAAATAAGAATTTGAAGTTTAAACGTGTCTGTATTTTCTGGTGTCAAATATCGAAACCGGATTAAAAGGGATTGGTTTCGATTAGTCGTTGCAAAGCCTCTCATTGATTTGATTAATGGTTTTAATCTAGTCCCTCCTCGAACCATTTCAGCGGAAGTAATGCACTTTGATTGCGGTGCTGAACAGCCGCTGACAGAAAGCGAACGAGTTATCGAGCTCCACCGACGACAGCGAATTCGGCCAACTTTCCCCTCTTCATCCATCCCATCTTCATCCATCGGGGATTTCGTCACGATTGTTCTCCCCGTCGATGCACTTGGGTCCAAACCGGAAAGGCCGAACGGAGGGCGTTCAGCCAACACGCTGCTGGATTGGGCCAAGACAGCAGCTACCTCCATGCATTGCAACATCGGCAACAATTGGCGGCGTACGAGTGAAATGTGTTTTTGTAAATTTACAAAATCTAAACGATAAAATGTGTCATCGGGAGCAAATTTTGATCCCTGAAGCAAACGTTTATCCAACCAGGTCTATTTTGCTTCCGAGTCGGGGCTCCCTTTCAGGCTGCATGTACAATCCAAGGTTTGATGCCTCAAGTGTTCACAAAATAAGGTTTTTAGTTCACACCTGATTGCATCTTTTTTTCAAGCAGACCCGTGTTTGATAAACTGTCACACTCTTGTATCGGGATACAAAAACACAGGTCAGACAAACAAATAGCTGGCCAGTCTCAGTGGATGCAATGCAGCTGAAGTCATACTTACGGAGGTGTTCCTTTTACAAGCTCTGTTGGACCCTGCCCTGTGGTGCGCTGTTACTATTTTCCTCAAGACATGGTAGAAAATCGGATTTCTCGCTGTCTTCCTGTATGCTCATACTCATCGATCTTTGTCACAGGGGAGGAAGAACCGCAATCGAGTTACTTGTATTGTGCTGGGCAAATGCGGCGTAATCTTTCCGAGAATCTTTCTCTGAAATATAAGGATTATTTTCTCGGTATCAGTCAGCTCGACGTCAAAGATATTGTTTATTGTCAACGTTTTCCAACTCTGAAAACGACTGTTGGTTTATTAGCTACTCTTTTAAGTCTCTTTTATTTGAGTGCTAGGATCTGTTCTGAGTGTGTTAGCCTGTTTTAAACATGCTAGCCACTGCTGCTGGTTAATTAGCTTCTGGGTTATCAGTGTGAGGGGATTGCCAGTGGTGTTTTTACTGCATTTGTAAGTTTATTACCCCCTTTAATATACATATTAGCATCATTTGTTACTATGCTAGCTTGTGTCATAAGTGCCAGCCGGTGCTGTTGGTTAATTAGCTTCCCTGTTAAGTGTGCTAGCACCTTTTATTTGAGTAATATCATCTATTTTGAGTGTTTTAGCCAGTTTTATTCATGCTAGCTACTGCTGGTAGTTTATTAGCCCCCGTTTTAAGTGTGTTACTCCTTTTTGGAGGTTTAGCATCTGTAGCAGTTTGTTAGCCTCTGTTTGGAGCGTCAAGACTTTACACAGAACCAATGTTGTAGCATGTTTTCCCTGACATTCGGATCCCTGTTGTGTTACTCAAGGATATCTAGCAACTTGTTTTTTCTCTCCATCCAGAGCTACATCCAGAGTTTCCGAGACCGGCAGATTCAGGCACAGCCTTTCCCGGCGCGGCTCGTCGGCGGGCCTCACTCTGTGGTAGACCTGGGCTACGACTGTGGCTCGACAGCGCCCCTCTCCGTCGCCGCCGGTCCTTCGCTACGGGTCTGAAGACGCCGCTGACCAGGGAGAAGCTCCGCAGTCTCACAACATGCAAAGACTCTGGGTTTGAACAGTCTGGATTCGGTTGCACCCCTGTATGTATTCAAGACTGGATCTGATGCAAAAAGATGCTAACTTTTTACGAATTGAAATCATGACTCAGTGGAGCCATCGGTCACCGTCTAAGTAGATACAAACGCACAAACGCACGCGCGCACACCTACACACACACACACACACACACACACACACACACACACACCACAGCTACAGACCCCCAGGGTCGACGTGCAAAAGTCTCAAGTCAAACCAGATCAGGGATCCAAGTTACGAACCTGCCTCAGGCAGCATGGAGGGACGGGGGAAGCTGGAGCTCTAAAGGGTCAAACTGGGGTTGTTTTTACTTGCTTTCTGTGCCATGCGGACCACAAACCTGCCTTCTGACGTGGGCCCTTTGTCTCTCTCGGTGCTGGACGATACGTCTCCTCAAGTGTCAAACTGCTCCAGGGGTTTGTGCTTTAACGGGTGCCTTGACCCTCCGCCGGGACTGAGCGCGAAGCGACGGGAGGGGGGTTATGGTCGGATCCCCCAGAGGCCGTTGGGTGCGCGGGGTGCAAACGGTGGCCAAAGGGACGGAGCAGGGTGGGATTCAGTCATCCGGTCGTCCAAGCAGACGCCTGGAAGTTGGGGGGTGGGGGTGGGGGGGGGGGGGTTCATTCTAGCCGACAGCGGGAAAAAAAAAAAAGCCATATTTACACTGACACCTCATTCTTCCAAAACACACCAGGGCTATCACGACTCCGAGTCTTTCTCATAAAAATACGATTCCTTTTACTATCTCAATATGAGGCCTAAAGTTTGAATTGTTGAGCCTGGTGAGCAAAGACGAAGATTTTATTCCCTTTCAGTCGTGTGTTCGGACAAAACACTTCCATCTCTCACAAAATAAACACAAGTATTTGCGAGACAATATAGCTGATATTCCTGAGCCGTGACGCCAATTTCAGTCATGCATGAATTCTCTCTCTCTTTTTTTTTTTTTTTAAAGAATTATTTATGAGGCAACAACTTTTAAAAAAAGCTTGCATGTCTACACGGAGTCAACAAGTTGCATCTGTTTTTCCCCCCTAAAATGTTCACGTTATGGAGAGTTGGCAGAGAGTCGGCACAAGTGGTTGAAGCACACAGATGATTATTTATTAATTCTATTTTTTTTTCCTTGAAATCAACTCCCCGATTGGAAAATCCCCGATACGGATAAATGTCTATGCCAGGATAGGCGTACGCGACGCAGCAACGTGCATGGTGCTGAACCAAACCGAAAAGCGTTCAACTTTTTTAAAATTGCACGATGTTGCCGTCAACATGTTTGCATCACACAAAGAAAGAGACGAGTTACAATATTTCAAAAACACTCGAAAATATTTGATGTGAGTGTTGGATGCTTTTGACTTTTCCGCTAATATAGGGATAAATCTACAAGCCAGGGCTCCGTTTGCTTTGCCACAAAGCAGCTTCTGTTGACTTTGTGCTATTTAAGTATTCAATAGATGTTAATCTGAAATCCTCCTCTGGCTCAAAATTAAAAATTGCAACCGGTGAGGGCTTGAAATCCTCTTAGAGATGTTCGCTTTTGTGTAAACATACCTGTCAAACTGATTTTCCAGCTGCAGCCTGGAAGCTGAGGCGGGGCTTTTTGGGGTGCAGCTAAATCTATCGCTAATGTGTCGACATCGTCAACCTGGAGCTCCAGCAGCGGGACAATTAACAGTCATGAAGCAGCATGAATTTTGAAAAAGGGAAATTAAAACAGAAATGGTGATCTTTCCCGAAACGGGACCAGAACTTGCTGCTGTTTTGGATGCGCTAGCAAGGGTTTGAGAGTGCGCTGCCCACTGTTTTCAGTGTTTGCAACTATGAACAGTGTATTGCTAGCCGTTCTTGCCGGTGTGTAGCTGTTCTCTCAACCTGCTGTTACTCTGTTTTTTAGCCGCCATCTAACGTGATAGCATCAGTTATTCGTGTTAGCAAGTGTTCGTAGCGAATCAAATGTTCTTTTTCAGCCTCTGATGTCATTTTTTAGGACCATCTGGCGTAGTTTAAGTTCATGTTTTCAGTGTCTAAAGGGGAAGCCGCCTTTAGAAGTGTGTCATTGGCTGAATCATTAGCTTAGACGCTGTCATTATTGTGTTCGCTGCTGCAATTAGCATGCTAGCTGCTGTTCTGAGTGTCTCCGCCATGGAGTTACATTTTATTCTGTATTTGGTTAGTTGCATGCCGTGTTGCTGCATCACCACGGAAACAAAAAAGCATGGAGTAGCTTTGACCGCTAACCAGGGATGTTCCTCTCGGCTGCCCCGCTCTCCAGCAGCCATTGGGGCTTTCGCTGCGTTGTTTCCCGTGCATTAGCATCTTTTAGCCCCAATCGTATTGGCTGCAACATTTTCTTGAACTTGAATAAGGGCGAAGGGGTTTATCTGGGGTCAAAAGAAAACAAGGTGGCAATAAAAACACAATCTAACCCGAAGCTTAAACGAAAACCTTACATCGAGACTCCAGAGAAGATGTTTCCTTTCTCATGGAGGTCTTCGACCGAAGAGCTGCAAAGAAGGACTTTGAGTTGAAGTTGATCGAACTGACTCTGGACTTGAGCTTCTCCTGTTCTGCGGTCGGAAACCAACCGCTGGTGTCAGTCGTGTTTATGTTTGTTGCAAGAAGCAGTTGAGAATGTGTTTGTGGTCTCGCCGCTCCGGACTGCAGTGTCCAATCAGCCCGAGGTGTTCCTCCACCTCCACGGTCAGTTTGTTGCGGCCGAACATGAGGAAACGTAAGAATCCAGACGTCACCCAACGTCTCGTCTCCAGATTCCGGCAGGTTTTCCTGATCATTTGTCGCCGCGTGACTTTAGAAAGCGGTTGGAATGGACGGAGATGTCAGTGTAATCAAGGCTTTGAATGACTGCAGTGGCCAAAACGACTTGTACTCATTCCAACCAGCGCATTGATTTTCTTTACTCGCATCGCACCGCGGTTCAGTGTGAAAATGTGAATATCTTACCAAGGAAGCAATCGAGGGGGCGGCAGGATGAACGGTTCACCGTGCGTGGTGTCGCCCCGAACTGTCCGAGCCCTTCCTGACGCCCGCCAGAGGCCTCTAGATACTAGAACTTCGCTCTTGTCCTCCACGCACCGTCCGGGCAGAGGGTTATTCTGGCGCGGTGTCCGCGAACTAGCGCGCGATGGGACAGAAATTTGAAGCGGGCGTGGTTCGCGCAGAAGCGTTGACGTTCCCGCGTTTTCCCCGCCGGCGAGGAGGGTTGTCACATTACGGATAGTTTTTGGAGGTGAAAGGATGACGTATGCAAATCCGTGATCCACGTCCGGTGAGGCTTATAGAGACACGCTAAGAGGTGACACGGAGGAGGGCGTCGGGTTCCTCCGATGCTTCGGCGCAGGTAGCAGTGGTTCTGCGCTCCAGTTTGAAACATCACGGCCGGAAAGAACCCTGTTCTTGTTTCTCGCAGCCCCGGGTCCTGGCGGGGCACGTGGACGTGCAGGCGTGAAAATTTGTACATAAAAAAACAAAACAAAAACACAGCACTTACTAACTTTTTTTTTGTTGTTTTCACCGTTTTTAACCATGTCCTTTTTTTTTTTGTAGACTTGATGGTTATTTTCCAGTGGGATGTATTTATTTGATTTATTTATATTCTCTACCTGTACAGGAGTGCAATTTCAACACCGTTGCCCAGTATTTCCATGCTTTTTTTTTTTAAAAAAAAAAAGAAAAAAGAAAGAAAGAAAACTGAATCTTGATTCTGATGATTAAAGCATGTGTTTCTCTGGGCTTCCGAAACATCGGCGTGAGTTTTTTTTTTTTTTTTGTTCCCTCGACACGAACACAAAAACCGTCGATTGGGTCCACTTGACTTTTATTAGCTTTTGAAAGTCACAAGGGATTATTGCCGCCTTTCCTCCATATCCCGCTTCATCTCCAGACATTTTTAATCTCCAGCATCTCCCTTATCTGTCGAAGAGCGCAGACACACTCGTATTCCCTCCTCCGTCACACGGCCGCTGGCTGACCTTGCGGAAACAAGCTAAGGTCGATGAGATCCGGAAGACGAACGATGTTTGATTCAGTTCTCCGTTCGAATTGTTCTGTCGTTTATTCATTTAATTTCCGGTGTTTCGTCTAATAATTCAAAGTTCACGATTCAGCTTTTCAGTTTAATTCGGATGTTGCTCGTCGGTCAGCCCGCAGCCGCTAACTTAGCTAGCTTAGCTAGCTTAGCTAATCAAGCCGGTCACGTGACGGCGAAGCGTAAAAATCAAAGTTAACGCGTGAAAACCTTCCCTCCAGCCAGTTTCGCTCTGTGACAAAAAACAGCCCAACTTCCTTTTTTTTCACAGAAACATCAGTTTGACCCGTCAGAGCAACGATTCCTCAGCGCGAGATTTGTTGTTTCATTGACGACATTCATTTAAAACGCAGAGATTTCCCTTTCAGTGGCGTCGCAGTCGAGCCTTCAAGTTAGAAAATGATGACGTTACAAAAAAAAAAAAGAAGAAATTCTAATAGTCTACTGTGTGTGCTGGGGGAGTGTTGAAGTCTTGGCTTGGGTTTTACATTTGCGGGTCTTCCCTCGGGGCTCCACAGCGGTTTCCTCTGCAGCTACATGCTGTCGTGCTGGTGCTTCGACGACTCGCTCATGACCTGCGGGAACACGAGACACGCTCGGGATCCTCAGTAACACAGAAAAATCCTCATCCCCAGAGAGAAACTCTGCGACGATGTACTTTTTTGTTTTCCTCAAAAAAAAAAATGTAGCGTTCTAGGAAATGACGTCGACAATCAAAAGTCCCAATGAGAGAAATTATCGCTGGAACGCCGTTCACCTTCCGCGGCCTCGCAGTTTTGCGGATTGTTTTTAACGCAATTTTGCATGCTTTTTTTTTTAATTTTTACAGCGCGTTGTTTTCTGCGTCCTGATTGGCTAAGGGACTGCAGACCGTTGACAATCCGTCTCCTCCGTAGCGTGTCTCTTGTACGGCACAGAACGCCTTCAGCTTGACACATTTCCATCGATCTTCCATCGCTGGCGGTGTGACTGAAGCGCTGTACGTTTGCGAGTTTTCTCCCCGACCAAAACCCACAATGTCCACCAAACGTTCTGCGCCGACAAAGGCAGAGAAAGATGCTAACGTCACACAAACAGCTGGATTTGTGGACATGCCAAAGGAAGGTGGAAGTTACGCGGTTGTTGGGCGCCATGATGGAATAAATGAATCTCCAGTTGGTTCCATAAAGAAGGAGGAAAATAACATCAGGACGACAGCAGCAAGAAGTTTGAACAAGGATGCAAGAAGGGTTGTAAGTGTCCACGACAAGAGCAGGGTAAGGATGGAATCTGCTTCAGCTTTGTGGATCAGTGACTCCAGGAAAAAGAACATGACGCTGGAAACCAACAGTGTGAAGTGAGGGGTTTTTCAACCTTAAAACTTTTAAAATCACTGTAAGAAATGAGGATTTTTGTCTATTGCGGGTTATTTTTAGGACGGAGCTCCCGCGATTAACGAGGGGCCGCTGGAATGACTGTCCTTGAACCACCAAAGTTGACACTTTTGCTTCGTCGTTACCTTGAAAACATTTCGCTCTCAGGTTATTTTGCGCATGTCAGAAGACACAGCAGCAGGACGGAGAGCATCCTCATCTGGTTTCGAAGCCACAGATGTACAAAAGATGGATCTCTTCCCGGGCGGAGGAATGAGCCGGCAGGCCCGTCTTTTTGATGCCAGCCGGTTTGAGCTTTTCTCTGTCTGAGCACAAACACGGGCAGGAATATTTTCCCCCCTCCCGCCGTCGTCCGACCGCGCGGAGCACCGAGATTGAAGCGTGTCACGACCCGCCTGCCGTGTGTTTTGGCAGGAAGTGGAGGGCGCGGCGTGTTTTTTTCACCCCCGCGGGCGGGATGTGTCTGCGGCGCCGGCTGTCTCAACATGTGCGTGAGTGAACCGCTGCTCCTCAACCGTCGAGGCCGCACGATGTCACGCGGGTCGTCCGACGTCGATCAAATTCCTACCGTTTGTTTATTTTTGTTTTAATTTTCCGATCGCATTTTCTCCCCGAGCAACTTCGCTTCAAAATGTCAAAACGCGGCGGGATCGAAGCAGCGAATGGGCAGAACGCAACAACAAAATTAAATGATATTGATTGTAATTGCCAAGAAACTTTGAAATTAGTTAATTAAGATTCTAGAAAAAAAAAATAATAACAGCAGGGATTCTTTTTTTTTATAAATATGGAGTAAACCTCACAAATAAATAAACGATTGAACCGCAAGCAAAAACTTTACCCTTGAATTTTCTGAGTTGGTGAAAGCGGGGCGGTGCGAGAGGGAGCGCTGGCCGTCAAACTGATCAATACCTGATCGATATCAGGTCAGCGCGGCTCGGAATGCAGGCTGAGACCGGGCAGGGCGGGGAAAAGGACGCGTTCATGCCAGGTGTGGTTTGATCAATGCGTGCACGTCGTGGCTTGCAGAGGAAATATGCGTGCGTGTTGTGTACTCGGTGTGTGTGTGTGTGTGTGTGTGTGAGGTGGTTGAACCTGAGCCGTCCAGGTTCGGTAGCAGAGAGAAAAGGCTTTTAAGTTTCTAAAATCCCAACATTTCAGTCATTTCTTGGCCAAACTCTTCATTTCCAGCAGATTTCTGGGAAACGTTTTCATTTTTTCACTCATTTTTCAAAATGAATTCAGCAGAATTTATTCATTTCAAACAGATTCTTCAGTTTATAGTTTTCTCTAGATTTTCTTCCTCTTTGTTTATTTTTTTGGGGGGGGGGCATTTTATCACAGATGCGTGTGTGTGTGTGTGTGTGTGCGTGCGTGTGTGTGTTCACCTCCCCGTCGCGGGTCTCGATGGTCTTGATTAGCACAGTTTTCTTGGAGTGCATCTCAGAGGAGCGCTGCTGCTGGTGCTCCGGGCTCACGTCTGCACAGGAAACACACACACACACACACACACACACACACACACACGCACACGCACACGCGCGCACACACACACACACACGCACACACGCAGTGATCAGAAATTGTGTGTGTGATGTGTGTGTTCACCTTCACCAGCAGTCAGGAGGATGAGCATTGATGAGAAACGATTCAAATATTTGTGATCCTTCGATCCTCTTTTGAATATCTACTCTTCCCATCATGTTCCCACGGCGTCCACAGCAGACGGCCAGCAAAACTCCCAAAACAAACATTTGCTTCCAGATTTTCCTTTTCTTTTGTTATCGTCTTGTTCCTCGGCCAGAAACAAGGGAGAGAAATTGATCCGGGCTCCGAGCCACCATGTTTTAAACAAAAATGAACAGGAAAACAAGCCGTGTTTACGCACGCTGACCTCAATAAGCCTGACTCCCATGCAAAAACCAATAACAGGAAATTCTGCTGAAATCCTGTGTATGATGACACCAAATTAGCAAATGTTATTTGATTATGTTAGCGAGAATGATGTTAGTATGAATGATGGATGATAAACAAAGCCCAGCTGGAAAAGATATGAACTATCAATGTGGATGAATGAACAGAAGTGACCTTAAATCATACCATGAAATGACCTAAATAGTTACCCAAAATACCTAAAAATACCAAAAAAAAACAACTGATACCAAAAAATACCTAAAAGTCCAACAGATACAAATAATTGTTGTCAAAAATGACAAATTGAACACGAAATAAACCGAACGTCCGAGAAAGCGGGCAAACAAGAATGTGCAGGGAGGGCAAGGCTAGATTGTGTACAAGTCAAGCCACTCGGGAAATCCGAAGAATCTCAGCGTATATCTTCTTTTCGCAAGAATAAGTTGCGAAACGTGTTGCAAAATCTTTTCGGGAAACAAACACAGGTTATTGGAACGGCGGCAACGCGCTCGGTGCGGTGGCGCCCTCTGGTGGCGGGTTCGGGTACCTCTGAATGTCACGGCAGAGTAGCTGTGGACCGGAAGGGCGATCCTGCAGCAAAACAAAAAAAAAAAAACAATTATTAGAAAAAATAATCAAATGCAACTCTTAGCAGATTATTTTTCTGTTTTTAAAGCTCCCGAAATAAAATTGTTTCAAATCCCACGTTCATGAAAGATCAATGAAATGTTGTTCGCTTCTTAATTCCGCTGATACCCAATTGAAAAAGTAAAATAAGAATTAAAAAATCAATCTTTGGATAGAGTTCTACAAAATATTACAAAAAAAGAATAAATAAATAAAATTTCCTGACTCTAATTGGGATTTTATTTTTCAAAATAAGACCCATAGGGGTAACCGGTCACCTGCTCTCCTCCCCTTCCAGCAGCTTCCTGTAGGTGGCGATCTCCACGTCCAGCGCCATCTTGACGTTGAGCAGGTCCTGGTACTCGCGAAGGTGACGCGCCATCTCATCCTTCATGTTGGCGATCTCGGCCTCCAGCCGGGCGATGGACTCCTGGTAGCCGCCGGCCTCGCGGCCATGACGGTCCTCCAGGTCCCTCATCTGCCTCATCAGAGACTCGTTCTGGCGGAACGGCAAGAAAACGTAACTTGGCGTCGCGTCGTAGCAAATTATCCGACGCTGGCGAGTAAAAAGGAGGGATGATGTGCAGAAACTGGAGGAGAAAGTGAAGGAACGGGTGTGGGACGGGTCTTCTTGACAAATGCAGCCATAAAAAATAGATAAATATTAGAAATAGATAATTATTTGTGTGCGTGAGTGTGTGTGTGTGTACATGTATATGTATATGTATGAGTGTGTTTTTCGATGAAAATGTTTTTTGTGTGTGTGTGTGTGTGTGTGTGTGTGTGTGTGTGTGTGTGTACATGTATATGTATATGTATGAGTGTGTTTTTCGATGAAAATGTTTTTTGTGTGTGTGTGTGTGTGTGTGTTTGTTCCTCTGAAGTCCATGCAATCTGCTCTTGATCATGAAAACCAACAAACACCTCTGTGTGTGTGTGTGTGTGTGTGTGTGTGTGTGTGTGTGTGTGTGTGTGTGTATATGTATATGTTTATGTGTGTGTGTGTGTGTGTATGAATATGTTTTTTTATGTGTGGTTTGAGTGTGGTGTTTTTGTTAGTGTGTATATATGTGTAGTAATTTGA
>CAAKHD010005504.1:0-19178 GCA_901007705.1 Fistularia tabacaria
TTGATACGGCGAGTAAAAGTAATCGGATTACCGGCGGCCGTCATACCTGCGGAGACGAAGAGGATGCCGGCGCTGAGGATGATGTTGTGGCGTGACTTGTAGAACTCGCTGGCGGCGATGCAGAGCCCCCCCATGAAGAGCAGGATCACGCTCAGGATGGGGAAGATGCTGGAGGCCCGCACCGCACCTGGACACACACACACACACACACACACACACACACAATGTGAATGACTGTCACCATCCACAGTGAGCGCACACACACTCGCTGACCCTCCGTCGATCAATAGCTCATAACGTTATTACATGTTAACGCACACTCACGTGTTTATTACACGGTAATGACACGTTAACAGACGATAAATGTGTAAATCGGCATCTTCGTCGATGAAGGTTCCAGGTGGCCTTCAAACCCAGATGACTGAAGGTTCAGGTGAACCTCCTCTTCCTCTTCCTCCTCTTCCTCTTCCTCCTCCTCCTCTTCCTCCTCTTCCTCTTCTTCTTCCTCCACCTACATCCTCTTTCTTTTAACCCCGTCTCCTCCTCGGGGCAAAACTGTCTTCAAGGTGAAAAGCGTCTCGTACAGGCTCCACACACACACACACACACACACACACTCACACACACTCGCAAACACACACACACACACACACACACACACACACATACATACACACCTGCATGTATGATCTTACACACTGTGGTGTCGTAATGTCGTAATAATGTGAGGTAATAATCTGATAATAAACCGAGTGATTTTGTTCAAATCGTTGCCGGATCGCGCATTTGTGTGTGTGTGTGTGTGTGTGTGTGTGTGTGTGTGTGTGTGTGCGTGCACGCTTTCCCACACGCAGCCCCCCCCCCTGCAATGCTAACGTGCTAAAGTACACCTGCTCCTCAGAACCCTGTTCTTTCTCCTCCATCTCTTTTTAGGCCTCCGCCCTCCCATCGCTTCACCCGCCGCTCGCTCGCTTCTGCTGCAGTAGCGCGTGTGCGTGCGTACGTGCGTGTGTGTGTGTCTACGTGCGTGTGTGTCTACGTGCGTGTGTGTGTGTCTACGTGCGTGTGTGTGCGTGTGTGTGTTTGTCCGCCTGACTTATGGTTTCATTAGCTGCGGCAAAGGAGTGCCTTGTAATTGTGGTTGAATTATAGAGGTGGGGGGGCATCGCGGGAGGTCCCACACACACACACACACACACACACACACTCACCAACACACACACACTCACACACTCACCAACACACACACACACGACGTATACAAACAAAGTACGGTGCATCGTCTGTTTTATGTGCAAACACACTCACACTCACACACACGCACACACACACACTCACACACACAATCACAATCACACGCACACACACACACACACACACACACACACACACACACACACACACACACACACACACACACACACACACACACGCAAACAGACGACAAAAACACAGTGTGTCACAGTACAAAGGTGTGTGGCACGGAATACATGTCTTTTTTTGTTATTTGTTTTAAAATCATTAGACCGCCATGTGCAGCGGTGCCATCCGCCACCGCAGGTCATCACAAACTGGTCTCCCTGTCCAGGCTCTTCTCATGCCTCCGCCGCTTGTGGCGCTTCTCACCGCTGCCAGGTATGCTGCACAAAAACCAACCAACCAGAAACAGTGTTACAGAGTTACAGAGGGAAAGGCTTCTTCTGATTGACTGATGGACAGGAATTGGATACGGCCTTTGGGTGCGGCACAGGCAGACTCTCCGAGTGTGTTTGTCTGAGAGTCCTGATCAGGTAAATTAAAGGACATGGTTTCTCTTCTACTTCCTGTTTTCCTGTGCTGATGTACTGAGACGTCATCATGGAGGTACAGAACATTCATTCATTCATTATCTATACTATTTATCCAGCACTCAGGGTTGCAGGGGCTGGAGCCTATCCCAGCTCTGATTGGACGAGATGCGGGGTTCACCCTGGACATTTACAAGGCTACATATAGAGTCATTCAACCATTCACTCTCTTATTCACTTGTCACATCGAGACATGCAGCCAAAACAATGTATTCATAAACATGAACGTATTATTGCAAATTAATCTGATCAGTGATAAATCCCGACCAATACTGTCTGTCCTCTGAACGCTGACGGTGAAGGACATCTGCAGCACACACAGCCCAGGACACTGAAGAAATGTAAATGCATTTATAAAAAAATCAAACCTTTGTGTGTGTGTCAGATTATTGTTGTGCGTGATTGTACACTTTGTTGTATACAGTTTCTCTGACTTCAGTGCAAAGTGGTTTTCAGTGGAGCTGGGACAAATACACTCGGTAAGGGCATGCAACACTGGAACATACCTAGACATGCACGTCCCCATAGACAGACAGCCACCCCTTCCACGTGCAGGGATGTGCAAGATGTTACTTCTACCCTAAATCCAACGTGCACATCATGCACATGTCACACATCCCCCCTCCTCCAAAGGGGTACTTGTTTGATCCCAGCATGCCAGCCCTGCCCCCCCCCCAAGCACAGGACGGGAAAACACCCGACCGGACCCTCCATGCCGAAAGGGAACGGGAGGAGCTTACCTTTGGAACATCAGCTTCTAAAAAATTAGGAAGGGGAGCTTTGGAGTGGGATGGATGGAGAGAGGCAGGTAGGAGATACTATGTTAGTCCACTCTGAGGTTGAATCTGTGATGGTCAGGGCTTCTTTTACATCAACCCCTTCTCCTGAAACCCACAAGCTCTGCAGCTTCCTGGAGAGGACGAGATGTTTCCAGACCGAGGGCTGCTTTGTTTAACTCAAAGACAAAGCTCCCTTTTTAATCGACCAGAGCTTTCAACTGTGATCTCTTTCTGATTCAGGAGAATGAGCAGGACAATCGTTATCAGATCTCATCATGGTGCCTAGACTTAGGTACCGTTTCCATGACAATGTTCAGTTTTGTTTTCAATCACCATCTTCAAATAGTTCCGACAAAGTACTTCAGTAATAGTATGGACAGGGAAATCTGAGCACCATCTCCGTGCATACCAGATGGTAGGAGACTCCAGAGATGCTGTTGTACACCTTCCATACCAGTAGCTAGAGCTGTGACTTTGTGATGAACTAAATCAGGTGCATGTGAAGAGATGCTTCCTGTCTTGGCGCCATGACAACCGTGTGAACTACAGCAAGTGTAAATATCAACAACGGAAAGTAATGGAGTATTTGAACAGACCAAGGAGGAGGAGGAGTTACTGCTTGAAGACCCTGAACTAGAAAGACAGTCCATTCCAGGAGGAGACTGGGAGTCATGGCAGTCTGAGTACTTAGGAGTACTGAGGAGTCCTTAGGAGTCGGCCACTGTTGTTATTGTCGACCTTGCGAGACATGGCAACTGATTGCCACCTTACTGAGAATGGCCATATTCAAAGTGTTGAATTTCCCCGCCTTCATGGTGTTGGGGGCATTTTATGATCTACGCGCTTTGCAGCTTGTTTCTGCTTTGTTCCGTCTTCATGCGTCGCAAACACTATCCTCATGTTGATGGACGCCAGAATACAACCGACATTTGCGCTCTCACCCGGAATAGTTATTGTGTTAACCGGGCCTTGGTTCCTCTCCTTGAAGACGTTCCTCCTCTGATCCCAGAGGCTTTTAAAGTTATGTAGAAGGAACATCTTCAAGGAGAGAAACGGTTGACCAGGACCTGGAGGACTGAGAACCTACAAAGACACCATAAGCAGGTTCTTAACAAGAATAATAACTCAGTATTGTAATTATCCTGTTCGTCCTTAGACAGACACTTTGGTCTAATTTGGTTGTTAGATATTTCTACCAAAATCTCCTTCTTGGTGGATCTACTCTATGGTCATCTTTGTTCTCTGAGGAACTTCAGGAGATTACCTGATGAAGTCCTAATGTCCTCCAGTAGCACCTTGGATTCTTATAATTGTTACTTTTACGTTTTAATTTTGCATCAAACTGCATATAATATTGGTGTCGTTCGCCTTTCCTATCACTAGGGGGTGCACCTGTATATGACATTCTGTATTCAGTTCAGGCTCATCAAGTCGAAGGCAGAGTGAAATACAAACTCCAATGTTCTTATAAGATGACTCAGGGTCACAAGGATTTCAATTCTTAACTTGTGCAATGACACCAGTTGTAGCTCCCGAATGCTTCAAGCCATCTGGATCTTTTACCTCTTGGCACTCGCCTCCTTCTCAGTGGGGTTGACGCTCTTCCACACGTTGCCGAACGATCCTTTGGACATCTCGTCGGTGATGTTGACCGTAGCCGGGTCACTCCTTCAGACAGAAAATACAGATTCTTGTGCTTCACTCTAGCAGGTGCTGCACGGCATTTAGCATAATGAACCATGAGCATTGATAAACACATCAATAAAACTGTCCCGTATTCATTGGCACTTTACATCTCAGATGCAGGAAAAAGCTTCTGCACCAGCGACCCATCGAAACCATACTTCATCTCAAAAAAGTCGTTTTTTTCTGCAGGTTTTAAATCAAACTGCGCGGCTGTGTTTACAGAACACAAACCTAAACAATAAATACATCTCCACACTAGGAGGGATATAGAATCTTCAAGCTGATTTGTAGGTGTAAACTGACTGACCTTTGTCTCATCTGATTAGTTGTACTGTCATCTAACTGACTGTAGCTCTAACCTGATTGGTTAGTCTGATTGGGTATCGTCTATACTAGATGGTTCTATTGTTATGTGGTTGCGGTCTGGTCTGATTGGTGAGAAGTCTTGCCTAATTGGTCGTTAACTATTCCTCTTGGTTGTAGGTCTAGACTGATTGGTTGGTGTCTAGTCTGATACGTTATACTGTGGTCTCATTGGTTGTAGTTCTAACTTGACCAGTTGGTGCCCCTTCTGAATAGTTCCAGTGTAGTCTGATTGGGTGAAGCTTGGTTTATTGGGCTGTAGTCTATGCTAGTATGCAGTAGTCTATACTAGTCTATGCTTGTATTGCAATGTAGTTTATTCTTGTCTGATTGGTTTTAAGTCTTGTCTGTCCAATCCTATTGATCGTAGGTCTGGTCAGATGGACTGTATTTCTAACATGATTGGTTGGTATCGAGTAGGACTAGTTGAAGTCCATTCATATTGGTTTTAGTCTGGACTGTCTGGTTTCAGAACCAGCCAATTCCATGCAGCAGAGTATGCGGTCTGCAGCTGTTGTTAAAGCTAGCTAAAGGGGGCGGCTGTGACTATTTGGTAGACCAGGGCGTCCATCCAATCTGAAGGTTGGTGGTTAGATCCCTGGCTTCTCCTCTCTAAAAGCTGAAGTGTCCTTGGGCAGCTGTTCCGCCCACGGGAATCCAGAAAACTTCTAGGTATTAAAAGCGCTATATAAGTGGACAACATGGAATTGGAGATGCCAGGCAGGAGGTCGAGAGGAACACCAAAGACAAGATTTATGGACACAATGAGAGAGGATATGAAGTTGTTGTAGTAGTTGGCATGAGAGATGAGGATACAAAGAATAGGGTTAGATGGAGAGGGTTGATTCGCTGTAGCGACCCCTGAAGGGAAAAGTCGAAAGGAAAAGAAGAAGAAGATTTAAGTGGACAACATTTGCCACAAATCAAATGAAGGTCACCTGGTGTTGAGAGTGCGGGGGAAGACACTGATTGGGCAGCCATATAAAATTACGACAATTCATTGATCTGGAGTAACTGGACTAAATGTCCTGCGTTTTTCACCAATTATGGATAAACGTACTTGTAGTGTCCCTCCAGGGGCACTTGCACAATGCCTTCCTCCTCCGCAATGATACTGTGCTCCTCCTGGAAAGAGAAGAGAAGTAGACACATGGAGAGCAGCTTTCCTGACACTGCAGCATGACTGAAGTGTGTGACACTACCTCTTTGGCCGCATCCTCTAGCTTCTTCTTCTTCCACTCTGGCATTAGGTCATCCAGCCAGCTCAGCTCCCTCTTGGTGAAGATGAAGTCAAGAAGCTTGCGGATGAACACCAGCGCCAAGACCTGGAGCAGCAAGAGCAGGCAAGTGTTTGTCGAGCAGCAGCATTTGTGTTCAACGAACATACGGGGGAGCAAATTTTACCATCATGGGGAAAACAATGGCGGCTTTGGAGGTTTTTATGACCCACAGCAGCACCAGGCAGCTAAGCTGGACGATTGTGAAGAGGTGCACCTTTCTCAGGGGAACATGGCGAAGGTAGATGAAGTCCGGCTGGTGTTTGGCCGGCATGCCGAACAACCTCAGGCGGTCGAAGAACTGCAGACGCGTGTATTTTTATTACAGGTCAGCCTCCAGTGGTCATATTTTTTTAAAAATTAGTTCAAATCTGACCTGGATGCCTTTGAGAGAGGACGCCCCCATGTAGAGAAACACTCCGTACAGCACAGGCATGGGGATAAACTGAAAAAACACGAGACGAAAACAAATACGTCAGTATGAAAATACCTTAAACCCCCAAAGGTAGAAACATCTGCTTGGTCCAGGGACTTGAAATGGATGGAATCTCATCTGTGTGTCACTGGATTATTATTAGCTGAAGGAACTGAATTAAGCCTTGGCAATGACTCTGCTCTCATGCTGACTTGGGTGGAAGGTAGAACTGCACCACCCTCTGGACAGCAACGGGAACACAAAGTGACAACAGCACAATCGCAAAAATCGTAATGTCGCTATCTTGATGTTTTATGACTAAGAATGGAATAAATCTGTGAGATCAGCGCATCTCGTGTCCGTTATCGTGTGCCCCGTCACATGGGACCATACATCTCGGATGGCGTTGCGCTATAATGTTATGTGGATCTTCTTCCCGCAGACCGCTTGAGTACATGTGAATGTAGCAGGAGAGAGCTGTTACACAACAACCCCCCCAAACCCCCCAGAGTCATTTATGAGCTTTGGTAACACAAAATTGGCAGATGTGTGTGTGTGTGTGTGTGTGTGTATGTGTGGAGCGGGGGGGGGCATGACAGGACAGAATCTCAGCGATACATGGAAAAGTCCATTGAATCAAGCGGATGAAGAGAGAGATGAATAATCAGACAGTGGAAGAAGAAAATGGGGCAGACTGGAGGGGGTTTAATGGGACAGCTTTGTAGTTCGTGATCAGGAGGTTGGTATTTGTGGAAATATATTCGCTACATCATGTTTTTATTGGTCATTAGAGCACGCGAGCTGCCTGTCTGGAGGAGATCTATCTTGCAGCAGCTGCAGGGCTTTGGAGGAAGGGGGTGGGGCTTCGTATGCGGTATGCCTATCACGAGCCAATGTGAACACGAACGTCCAATGAGGATACTCTTTCATCTGGAGCACAGATAACAGCACATGACACTTTATGACATCCCGTCAAAGGCAATTATCCATGATGGATAATTCTTCTCATTCCCAACGACCCATATACAGTCGTTGAGAATTCCTCCTGTGAAAGAAAGTGTGCTGAGAAGATTATCCGGTGACCTTTAGCACGGAAGTCATGAAGACAGAGCAGCCCATCAGGGTGAAGATCATGAGTCCGGTGAATCGCTGCTCACGGATGCCCAGGAATTTGGGCTGCTCCCCAGGTGCGGAGCACTCCGACTCCAGCTTCAGGCTGTTCACGTGGGAGATGGAAAGCACGGTGGCGGCCACAAACCAAGGCAGGCCCATCACCGAGCACACACCCAGCATCACCCCGACTACAAACAGGTCCAGGTGGTAGCCGCAGCCTTTCTGCAAGACACAACAGAGTCGTCATTACATGAAACCTCCTGGACAATCATGACATGTATGCTTTGCAGCCATTCATTCTTCATGTAACCCATTTGCCGACAGCTAAAACTTGACATCAGGTACAGATGTGTTATCAAAAACTGCTTCTTGTACTAGTTTGGCTTTGAGAGGAACGCTGCAAAGCACCTACTCCTCTGTGAGCAGGAGCAGACCTGCTTGCACCTGAAGAGCCCTTCCGATTCCCGTCAAAAGAAGTCTGTCGTTCTCTCTTCTCCGGCACAAGGAGTGCTGTTCTACCAATTCCGGCTTTGCCTTTTATGTCAACTTAGCAGTGCAGCCACCCTCGGCTGCCGGATCACAGGCAAACCAGTCTGTCCAATCTTCTGCTTGAAGCTGGACCTTTGAAGCCCAAGAACGTACAAAGAGCCAGCATAAAATGAACATGGATAACCAAGGAGCCTGGAGGGCAGTGTAGCGTCTGAAGGGAGCGTGGAGATGACAGCTGACAGCCGTCTGGCAGACACCCGTCTCCTGCCCCAGAGGACAAACCCACAGCGCTGACAGGTAGACAAATTTACGCACAGCGGCCTTTTCCTATCCCTCTCACTCACCAACGGCTGCTTCTGACGGTCCCATAAGGAGATGCAAACCACTTGGGTATATCTTGTTTTTAGGATCAGTGTTGTTTTTTTTTCCCTCTGAGGTGGAGGTGGCTACGGAATGACTTGTAGATCTTTAACCAATGAACGAACTAGTTAACCAACGTACACACTGGGATCCTCAGACCTGATTGAGAAGTGAAGATCTATTGCAGCAGGACAGAATACATGTGTGTGAATGAGAGGGACTCGATAGGAAGGGAGAGGTTACAGGGAGTGGAGATGAAGAAGAAGGTAGAGGAGGATAAATACAGAGGCACAACATTTCAGAACAATGGAGACGGTGGAGAAGAGGTGGAGGAACAAGTGCAAGCAGGTTGGAACGAGTGGAGAAAAGTGTCAGGGGTGATATAAGAGAATGAAAGGAAAGGTGGAGAAGGGCCTGCTCTGTTCTCTATGGACTCTTCTTTCAATGATCTAAGCCACAAACCTCTCCTCTATTTTGGATTATCTGTGACTTTTCTGCTGCTTCATGCCGGAGAGAGAATTTTAATCAATTGTTTTTGGGGACTAGAACCTTGCCGAGGGCGACAAGAGTCAAACCGAACACCAACTCTGCGACTCGGTCAGAGGCTCTTCACTTCAGCAGTACCTTCAGCTTGTGCTCTTTCCTGTTGATGATGACAGCAGTGATCTGCTGGTCCATGAAGATTAGGATGGTGCACAGCAGGGCAGGAATGAAGGTAATGATGGTGGTCCACCAAGGATTGGGCCCAACGGGATTTATGACCCAGCTGCGGTCATCTCTGGTTGGCTAAGAAGTACAACAAGAGAGTGTGAGAAGTTGCTGGACATATTGGTATTGATCTCAGTCCCCTTCCACTGAATCCAAGTATCTTCATCCAGTGTGTGTGTGTGTCTTTACCTTCTTGATGGACTTACTTTGAACTTATTTGGGACCTGTAACTTGGGCGAGGGGATCCCCAGCGCATAGTCAACTAACACCATGGTGAGGATGGTGATGAAGACGGCGAAGTCGCTGATGATGGCCCGAACCTGCAGGCAACACAAGGACACACACACACACACAGACTGAGAAGATTTTCGCGCAACCTTTAGGAGGTAATTTCGGAAGAGACCAGGAGAGAACCAGGTGTCTGGCGGAGGTTGTTACCACATAGTACGTGCCTTGGTTGGGAAGTACCGCCTGGTCTTGAACTCCTTTAGGAAGGCGGACATGAAGACAGTGGAGAAGAAGAGGACCACACACCAGAACAGGACATCTGGGATGTACGGGCCGTGAGGGCCACAGGCGCTACCTTCAAAGTCCCCGTGCAACATCTCGCACTCCTACTGGCACCGGACAAGACAGGTGACGATGAGGATGGTGGTGGGGAACCAGGACGGGAACACAGAGGGGTGGGGTAGGGTGGAGATGATTATAGTGACGTGGTGGAGATGGTGGCAGCGAAGGGGTTAGTTAAGTCTGAACAGCAGCTGCTTTCAGGTAACATTTTGAATGCCACGCAAAAGACACGGTGAGATTTGCGTGACAGGAGATTTAATCCTCTTCGTTGCTGGAGAAACAGAGGTCCACCAGGTCCTCCTTCAGCGGTGGCCTTGAGTTTTAGTGATATGCGCAAGATTACATGAAATGAGATTTATGCAACTCATGTCTGAACCATCCTGAATGCACCACTAAACCCAGAGAACCTCAAAATATATTTTCTCCTGTTCTTGGATCTGCTAACTGATGTCTCGTTCATGTTCAAAGAACTTCCTGCTTGGATGATTCTCAAGCGTTAAGGGTTTTCTTCTCCTTTGAGTTGCTCCCTTCAGGGGTCGCCACAGCCAATCATCTCACTCCATCTAATGCTCTCCTGTCACACAAACTAACTCCCTGTCCTGTGCGCCTCCATCCATAAACCCGGTATTCCTCTGGACCTCCTCCCTTGCAGTTCCAACCTCAGTAACCTTCTACCGTGATCTTCACTGTCTCTCCTCTATCCATGGCCGAACCATCTTAGTCTGACTTTATCCTCAGAACACCTAACACCTCTAGCTTTCAGGTTATGAAGTGTATTTGTGGAGGAACCACAACCGCCCTCTATATAATTTCTTCACATCTTGGAGAGTCTAGTCCCTCTTGGCTTCAACAACCCACCATTAGAAGAGCTTATCAGTTCCACTTTACTGCAAAAGTGAGTGGTTATTTACCTTGACCTCCAGCATGGTCCAGTTGACCTGGGAGGCAGTGATGTTCCTCTCCTCCCAGAAGAGCAGCGTCTCATTGCTGGGATCTCTGGGTCTCACGCAAGCACACCTGTGGAGAAAATAAAAAACAACTGCATTGGTGAAATTCATGATGCATTCATGTGTTCATCATCTCATCTACAAATCCCTTGCTTCTGCACCACATTGTTTTCACCAGCAAAACGCTTTCTTCTGTATCTTTGAATCCCAACTGAAAGTTACGTGAGCCCTCGGCCGATATCAGACACGGCTGCCGAGCAGCCGCACTCAGTGGATTGAAAGGAATCCGCTAATGTGCTCAAACACCAAAACACGCGGTGCCTGCGTTTGTAATCCCTCCAACACCAAGACCTTTCCTCCATCCGCACTCAGGGAGTGGATGCCGTATTTTTCTGTTATCTAATCCGTTATGCAACTCCCTGCCACAGCGTTCGCGCCATCCACCTGCCTCATCTGTCTGCGCTGCGTCGATCAGCCAATAAAAGCCAGCCCTGATAATGATGAATATTAAATGGATACATAAAAGACTCCGTGGATCCGGATGAGAAGTGCTATGATGCATCTGTTCTGTCCTTGCAGGAGGAAATGGAAATGCCCCCAACTGCTTATCCTTCATTTAAATTAACTGCATATATGAATACAAACGCTCATTTTACCAGTTGACTTGGGGACATTGGATGTCTCCTTCGTTTTCTACCTGAAACAATCTACCCGCTCTCGCTCTCAGGTGTCTCCAGGGCCGCGCCGCATCAATTCAGATTAGCGGGGGTTGTCTGTGAAGGAGGCAATCTGCAAATCAGTTCTAATTGAAAAACACTGTCGTGTTATGAACTGCATCTGCAGACTCGTTCCTCAAAGTGATGCTCCAAGATGCGAGGAGGAACAGCTTCCTGCAAAGAAGGAGCAGACCTCATTTTGTACTTTACTGGGAGTCATCACCCCTGATATCCTGAGCCTGGTCTTCATCACATTAACACCACTTCCCACATGAGTTGTGGCGAGGAGAGCCTCTGTCTCTGTGCAGGAAAACAAGCCATTGAGGAAACCAGACAGAGCTCTCAACGTTCAAGGACTTGTCACGCCCTTCCTATTGATGATGCGCCTTTTTGTCCCATTAAGAGATACTGTTTTTGGCTATGGGTTCCAGGCAGGTTGTTCAGGACCCTCAGCACCAAGGCCAATACACTTGAGGAACTTCCTCGTAAAGCTGTCTCCTTACTGGACCCTGTCCCCCGTTCACCCCCTGCTTGAAGGCTGGACTATTTTTCTGTACAGCCCTACACCCTTGGGACATATCCACTATAAATTGTGATCAAAGCTTTCATTACGTATACTGTACATATTGTATATACTGAATGTACTGTATATGCATTTATTAGCACACAACCATCCATCTGGTATCTGGTAAGTACTTTGATCTGTGTTTTATGTCTATAGCACATTTAGAGTCCACTCGATAATATATTTGCTTGTATATTAAATTCATGGCACTGCCCTTATCCTGGACATACTGTATGTACTGTATATACATTTATTTGCACACATCATCTGTCTGATATGTTCAGAGTACTTCCAATCTTTATTTTATGTCTTTTCACCTGTTACTTATTATGTTTATGATAGCTCTGCCCTTATCCTGTGCATAGTGTATACGATGTACCACCATATATACTGTGTACATACTGAATAGAGTATATACACTGTATATACTGTATCTAATCCATATATGAGATGGCTGAGTGCTGGGATCTACAACCCTGCGCAAACTGAAACCACCATTTAAACAAAACTGTAACACAATATCATCTGTTCACACTAAAGAATAATGATGTGCAGCTGGGATGTCTAAACATGAGCAATACTTCAGATTTCTGACATACTTATGGAGGACTGTCAGCTTGCAGTTTCAATGTGTTGTATCAAACTTCTTGTTAGTGTGCAGGGACCCTGTATTGCTATGATTTTATCATGATTATGAATCTAAGATGACATTATGAGGGGTGGGGCATGGAAGCACCAATACCTTAAACTATTCCCTTATATCAGACCTAGGCATTTTACAGCCCGGGGACCAAATGTCCAGCCCACGTGAGGTCAATGAGAACATCGATGACAAAACATTTATTCCGTTCATGTTATATAAGTGTGTTGCTTTTCTGTTATTGTTGGTTCGGCCCTCCAACAGCATTCAGGATTCTCATATGGCCCCTGGTAAAAATGTATTGCCCACCCCTGCCTTATATGCTTCTTCTAAAAATGAAATGACTTTCTCTGAAGGGACTAAATGTCAGATATCCCAGATGTTCACAGCACCAGAATAGAAAGCGTGGCTTGACATAACATCCCACGGCAGCTTAGGCCGTGGGATAAAGCACGGTGGTCCTGAGACACACTCAGCCAGGGATTATCTGATATACTGTTCTGAAGAGCCTTCAAATGCCTTGATCATCTGCAGAACCAGCGTATCATTAGTGAGATCAAACTTTAGAAGGACTAATTGTAAGCCAAGACTCCCAGAAGAAAATGTAGTTCCGTCTCCCATGAAAAACAAACAACTCCGCAAACCAAAATAAACAACTCAGATCAAACTCCACGGCCACAGCCTGTGGTACAAGTTGTCCGAAGCTGTCTGCAAATCTGTCGGCTCCAGCCTCAAGCCATGAGGATACTGATGACATCATTAGGATACGTCCGTGCTAAGCTGGCTTAACTCCCCTCAGACTCCCTTCCAAAGGCGCCACGAAAGAGGCTTTTCTCTCTCGGCCCGGGCCGGTTGCTCGCTTGCCACAGGGAACATCGACCCGACTGGTTGCCCATTCGGTTCGGTCCGGATTCCAGGAGGCTTTAGCAGCAGCTGCGGACCCCTGCGTCTAATCGGCGGGATCTGAAACTAATCAGAGCAGACTACAACCAATCAGGTTGGAACATAACCAATCGGACCACAGTGCAACTAATTAGATGAGACAAGGATCAGTCAGACGGCACTAGAACCAGTAGGACGAGTCAACAACAGACAAGACTTATAACCTATCAGACAACACTTCAGCCATATTTCATTAAAACCAATTAAAATGGACTGCAACCCATCAGGCTATACTCCACCCAATCAATTAAGCTAAAACCAATATGAATGGACTACCGCCAATCAGAAGGGGCACCAAGCAATCAAGTTAAAACTAGAACCAATCAAACCACGGTACAGTTAATTAGATGAGCCCATCAACCATAGGAAACTTAAGAGTACCACAATCCCTCAGCAGTTCATTATAAATTTCTACCATTGTGTAATCTGCAGCACACTGACCCACATAGTGTGTTTTTTTAACTGAACTGAGGCTGACCAGCAGGCCCTCCAGAAGGGGGTGAGAACAGCCAGGAGGATCATCTAAACGCTGACTGAGGCAAGTTCACAACATCCTACGTGACCAGCACCATCCTGCACATCGCTGTCCTTTGGGAGGAGATGAAAGTCAATCCGTGCCAGAACCTCCAGACTGGCCCGCAGCCTCTACTCCAGCCTCTCCCTCTCTGCCCCCCGCTCATCTTACACACCACATCCCACCACTACAATAACTTTGAACTCGGTCTTGCGTTGCTGCAGCTTCCATACAACATTCCACTTACAAAATTCCGGTCACCACAGCAACCAGCGAGTACAGACCACACCCAATCAGATTAGACTACAACTGATATGAATGGAAGACAACAAGCATGCTGGACCAGACAACGATCAACGAGAGTGCAGTACAACCGATTAGACTAGACACCAATCAATCAGACAAGACCAACAACCAACAACATTAGATAGCCCATTAGGTAGATTCCATGACAGACATTCAGAAAAGCAAGAAAAAACACAATAACACGACCAATTGGTGTAGACCACAATCCATTGGATCCGAATACACCCAATCAGGGATGGCTACAAACAGATTAAACCTGCAACCAATCTAGTTGGACCTACAGCTAATGAGAGAAATAATGTATGAGGGATGATACAAAGTCTTGTCCCTTCCCAACAGAAGATGAAGTCCATTTGGGTCTTCATCTTCCACAGAAAAACCTAAAGTATTGTGTCTTTAGGTTCTGTCCCTCCATATTGGTAACTCTTTCAGTCAAACCCATCCCTTCTAAAATGACTGGATTAGCTAATTTTCCTGATATCATTGGAAAAATTAAAATAAAACTCCAGCTCAGTACATTCATCCGGTTGCCAGGCTACCATCCTATTATCATATTAGCCAAAAAAGAGAGACCTCCATACTTCTGCTGCAGAGTGCTTGCTCAAGAGGAGAAGGTCAGGATAAAGGTATTTTGGCCATATCCTGGTTCTGATGTTTCTTCTTGATGCGGAATTTGATGTGAGAAGCCCTTTACGATATCTACTGTTTGAAGTCTACCATCTCTCTGAGCTCGCTGACAAGGCTGCGAGCTAGATTCGTGACATCACAGATGCTTTACAACCCATTGGGGGTCTCATGAATTATGACCCATGTTGTCTCTGAGACCTCAAACATATCACTTTCATAGATATTTAGGTTTTCAAAGGTGCCCTCCAGTTGGTTTCTATTTAGCTAGCATCCTACAGCCAAATGACATGCAGCTAGATGAGTTACATTCAAACAAACAGCAATTGGGTTTGAAACAAAACACTTACGAGTACTGTGTGAGTTTCTGCAGGTTGTTGTGCTTGTTGATGGGGTAGTGGACACCCAGGTGGATCAGCTTCTCCAGGGCCTCATAGATAAAGATGATGCAGATCAGGGCGGCAAAAGCCTCCTCAGTGAAGCGGGTGATGTAACAGACGAGTGAACTGGCATCAGTTGCCACCAGCAGGAGACAGAAGAAGGCCGTCCACAGGCCAATACAAGCCCTCAGCGAGAGGTAGGAGAGGCCATATTCCCTGAAAGGAAAGGATGTTATGCAAACAAACGCGTAATCTTTCAAAACAAAAAGACAAACATTAACCTACTTGCAGAACTTAAAGAGGATTTTCTCGAAGACCAGAACAGGGCCTGTGCTGCCGAGGATGGTTAGGGGCTGACCAGCGAAAAGAGAGTAGGCAATTCCAGTCATGGAGGCCCCGAACAGAGACTCAATGGCGCTCTGAAAGACAGAAATTCAAGCTCTTGTTGCTCCAAAACCTCATTCCCGTTTCCTTTTACAACATTAATGTTCTATTGTTTATTTTGTTTATTTTGTATTCGAAGAAGGACCTATTCCTCACCACTCGCCCCTCCGTGGCCTCCCCAAGGAGCCCCCCGAAGGTGATGACAGGAGACATGCAGGCGCAGTAGAGAAAAAGGAAGGATGCCAGACACTGCAGACTGATGGCGTCCGTGTAGTCGGACAGGTAGTGGGGGGCCTTCCGCTTGATATCAAAGACAAGCCCGCCGAATAACCTTTTGGGGAAAACACGGGTTTTATGACCAGAGCAATGTACAAGGAAACACAAGTGGAGAAAGAGGGATGGCCCGATGGTGACAGCTGGACTTGGTTTCTCTCCTTTTCTTGGGACGAGGTTTCCTGTCGTCCGAGAGGACTGTGGGGTGCTTCTGGTGTATACCTGCTTAGGTTGGATGTTGGTCCAAGTTGAAAGAATGCGTTATGTTAACGAGTGAATTGTTGTACAGCAGTTGGGTTGATTGGGGTTGTTGTGTTAACGTATGTGTCTTTTGAGGAACAAAGGTATGACTCCCAAGGATTCACCTGAGTCGAAACCTGAACAGGTAACTGTGAGGCTAATGTGTAGAACAAAAAAAGTCTGTCAGATCACAGCACTGAGTTGTGTGTAGGTGAAAGGTCGAGTGGAAGACCCCCACCTCTGTCCAGAGACGGTCCCTCCAAGGATGGTCTCTTTGACTCCTCTCTCAAGCCCCGTCTTCACTGATAGAAACTAAGTCCAAATGCCAATTTGCCATGTTTAACAATTTCACTAAGTGTAGCAAAAAATAATAATTTCGTGCAGTATGCTAATTCTCTGAGAGTTAATGCATGACTTAGCAGACACAACGAGGCACAGTTTTGTTGTATTTGTTCATTAGCTATGAGCAAGCTCCCAAGATCCTCAGCCATTTGCTCTCTAGCTGCAGCCAGTGAGGCTACAAGCCACAAGCCATTACTATAGCAACAATGTGCAGGACTTGCTTATTTCAGTCGTTGCACAGGCGTCCTGGGTAGCGGCAGTGAGGGAGGACAGTCGGGTTTGGTAACCGAGAGCAGGCTCCTGGCCAATCCTTGCTGGGCTAAGAGCTTTGGAGGCTCAGCGCGGCTTATCATTCACTCCTCCGCCATTAAACCACCAAGATATTGCTTAGTGCTCCTGTGCATTGCGATCCAGAACCCTCTGGCAGCCCTGATGCTAGTGTCACACCATGAGGAGGGAACCAGAAAGAGTACAGCTGCTGATCTCCAAACTTTCATCTGGGACTTGGGAGGAGGATTAAAGTGGCGAACACAGTCGAAGCGGCCAAACATTCACTTTGAGTCGTGTTCGGTTCTAAACCTCTTAGACAGCCATTACGTGCACGTGTTATCTGGGCAATGTGAATCTGAGCTGATTGAGCAGTGAAACACAGACGCATGAGATGTTTCAAATGGCAGATTTCCTGTTTGAGGCAGCTGCTGGTGACAGGAGCCATAACTTATGGGCCTTTCCTGTGTCCCAGAGTATGTATGTATGTATGTATGTATGTATGTATGTATGTATGTATGTATGTATGTATGTATGTATGTATGTATGTATGTATGTATGTATGTATGTATGTATGTGTGTATGTACGTACGTACGTACATACACACATTCACTGGCACCACTGGCAACCCACACATTCACATGGAACATGAAGACATGCAATCATTCAGACGTTTCAACAATGTAGTGTCTCCAGTGAATTTACTGCATGTTTTTGAACTGTGGAAGGAACTTGGAGCACCCGGAGGAACCCCACGCAGACACAGAGAGAACATCAAGACTCCAGACAGAAAGGTCCCATGTGAGAATCCTAACAGGGACCTTCTAGGTGTGAGGTGGACGCTTTAGCCACTGCCCTTACACACACACACACACACACACACACACACACACACACACACAGATATATATATATATCCCCACACACACACGTGTGTGTGTGTGCGTGTATACCTGTATATATAACACAATAATGAATGGATATTTATCTTGATGAATCTAAAATAATTGTCCGAGTTGCTTCAAACCTGATTAAACACTTGTAATTGTGTGACAGGCCTGATTAAAACACAATATTTCTTTGCAGTCATCTTCGAGTAAATACAGAATCTGATCAAGGAATATATTGGCGACACTCATTCAGAATGTTATCACCCTGTTTTCATGGTGGCTCTGCACCTGCTTCCCTCAATAATAAAGCACTTTCTCTGCTGTCCGACACATCAATGCCGGGGTGAAGCTACTTCAACGCAAACTTGTCTGAAAATGCCCGCCTTCCAATGATGTGGAGGCACACCATTGTTTTTTTTATTTTTCTACTTCGTGAAGGACCATTTGGTTGCTATGAGACAGAATAACTGCAGGAGGAGGGGAAAGAAGACCGATGTTCTGCAGGTTGTGAAGGCTTGTCTTCGTTTTCCGCCGTGGCCGGACTAAGAAGCTAAGAAGGAAGTGATGAGCACTAAAGTGAAGTTCAACAAAGATACCAATGGGGAAGCTGAAAACAAAGGTCTTTGTGGAGATCATTTGATAGGACCCTTGATGGTCCTGCAGGACAGTTAAATTGATAGCATGGGGACCCGAGGACGGCTGATTCCAGTTCCTCACAAATCACTTTAACACCTACTTCCCAGTGCGCTGAAGCTCGGGACCGCCGTGCCCTCCATGTTCCTCCAGCTCTCCCAGATCCGTCATGCCATTGGGAACAGGGGGGATCTTCCGCTTTTCCTGTGTGGTTAAGAGAGCTGTCAGTCACCCGCTGGCAGTGTTGTGACAACTAGGCCAAAACCTCAAACTCTGGTCAACATCCAAAAAGGTATGGAGACCGACCAGCAATCCATCTCCAACATGACCAGCCTTCTCCTCAGACAGCCAGTCAGTTAAATACCACTTAATGAACCAACTCATGCAGACATTTCTTTTCACACACTGAAGGAGCTGCAAACACGACCGGGACAAAACCAGCGAACGGAGTCATGTGATATGAATTTTGGAATATTCCCAATTCTTTGGCCTGACATTGAATTTCATTGCACTGAGGGAGGAGAGAATTTAGCACTCAAATGAGACAGCTCCTTTTCTGAAGCCGTCACAGAGCCAAAAACAACAGTCAGGAGAAAAAAAAAAGTCCTGGGTGAGGACTGAGAGTAGAACCAGGGGGGAGCGGCATCAAACCAGCAAGAGCAACAAATAAGAGATTAGAGGGGAATATAGATAGTCAAAGATTTTCTCCGGCAAGGAACACACACACACACACACACACACACACACCACACACACACAAACACACACACACACACACACACACAGAGTGAGTTTTTTACCAACGTTTCCGCAATTTTACCAGCGGAGAAGACATGCTAGAAACAATATTGCAGTGATTAGCCCACAGCTGAAAGCTATTGGAGTGAAGCGGGGGGGTTGAAGCCGA